>JH431979.1:70300-101442 GCA_000239455.1 Strigamia maritima | reverse complement strand
TTTTCAGAGCATTTGTGTTAATCGAAGGTCTGTTTTTTAAAAAATAATATTTTTTATTTAATCATTCGGGATTATTATAGAAAAAAAAAATCAGCATTTATTGAGCAAATGCAATTAGTTGCAAATTTTTTGTTTATTTTTATTTGTTTTTATTTATTTTATTTTTTGAGCTTGAAAATAAGGCAACCGTGATTTGAAATTCTAATTTGTTCTAAGTGCAAAATGAGCTTTTACAAATTAGACTTGATCAACACAGACAAAGAAGGTCATCTGGAAATGTAATTCAGGGTTATGGTGTATATTCATTTTCTCCCTTTTGGCTTTTGCTGAGTGACTATAAATCAAAGTTAGTTCCATTTCCTGGAACAGTTAAAAACTATTTTTTTCTTCTTCTTGGGAATGATAACGTTGCATTCCAGGTGACTAATCCATCAAACCATCATCTTATTATTGCATAATGTTGATAGTAATTATAGATGTGTGGATTGAAGTTTCGGCGTTAACTAACATCCGGGCAATCAAAAAATTCAGCCATCAGAAAAAAGGCTTGTGGTTGTATGATTACATAAAAATTAAATAAAAATTTTGCTTTTAACCAACCCAAAATGCAATATACTTTGCAGTACGTATCCACCATCATAGAATACCAAGTAATTGCAGAGTTTTATCGGAATGGTTGGATTTATGGGCCATTAATAATGGATTTTCACCATAACGATATGTGGGTCGACTGGATTTGCTAGACATGAATGTAGATTTACTCCTTGATATGTCTATTTGACTATTTACAAGACCAAAATACTTTACTGGTGGGTGCAATGTACCATTATTTTAGCCCATTGACCAGAGAAACAGACTCAGCTTTCATGAAAATCACTCTATTCATTTTGCATTCAACAAAAATTGCATCACTTCCTGCTATGAAAGTGTTAAATTGGCTAAAGTGTGAATGTGATTTGTTTCCTAAAATTTTTGATATGAAAAATTACGTTTCCTGTTATTTCCCACTTTGCTGTTTATTATTACACACAATGGGACATCAATTGGCCTTTATGTCTAAGGAATAGTAAAGAAAAAAAAGAGATGTCTATGGAATACTATAATTTATTTTCCATTAAATTGTACTGGTGTTAGAAAGTGCTTGGGATTGATTAAATGTTGCTGTACCTTGATTGGTAATGATTACAGGTTCCTCCCCCTGTGTCTATTTGAATGAGGAGAACCCATTTCCTGATGACAATTTAATGTCATTTATATAGTTTTATGAACATGGGACCCAGGGGATTTAATTAGGACATTTGCAGTTGAGTCTTGCCAGCACAACTTGAGTCAAAGGTCATCAAATAAAATGTGCATTATAAATCTCAGTTTTTCTTTGTGGTTGCATTGTTAAATTAATAAGAAAACATTTATCCATAAATATAAACAGTTTTTGGTTAGATGTGCATTCTGGCCAATTGGTGGCCCTAATATAACTTCAAAATTTGGCAAAAGGTATCAAAAAAATTATTTGGGCTGCCATCTGTGGGACTGAAATGCAGTCTACAATGTGACCCAGTGTTACTAGCGAGTAGAATGTGTCTGGTTAAAAAATGCTGTGCATTTATTAGATTTTGAATGAATAATACCCCAAGATACTCACAGGGCCATACATCCAAAACATTGAAAATAAAATAATAATTTCATTCTACAATGTTTTTTTTTTGGTGGTGAAGGGTAAGAGTGATAAAAAATGGGAATCTTGCCAGTTTTAAATCAATTGGCCACTTGTTAGAATTACACACAATCCACTGTAAGTGAAATGGTGGTGGAGAAAAAGTTCACCTATGATCTGGTTGACAAAGATTCGAATAAATAGTTCATTGGCTATTCATAAAGATTTAAAGAGCTCATTGTATCATTTAATGAATTCTTTTTTATGTTGCAGTCGTCGTTTTTATAGCAATTTCGCAATTCCAAATCATCGTGCCTAAAAAGAGCGGCTTTTTCCGCAGTGATCAAAGCATAAAACTGCCTTTTCTTGGAGACACTGTACCTATTTCATTATTACTTACAATTAATTTTGGAATACCATTAATAGCAGTAAGTAATACATGAATAAATATTCAGACTGATGATTTTAACATATTTTGTAAATTTTTTTTTCAGGCTATATTAATTGAGAAGTATAGAAACAATGGTGGTGGTTGTGTTTTAGCACCTACAAATGGATTGAAATTTTGTTTCAAGAATGTTGGAAGAGTTTTGCTTGATTTTCTATTGGGTAAATTTTTTGTTCTATTCCTCGCCGAAGTTTTGAAGAATGTCACAGCTGAACACCGACCACATTTCTTGATTACGTGTAAACCAAATGTCACTCATTGTAGTAATGAGTAAGTATTTAAATTACTTTTTCAAGTTCTTATTTATCGATTTTTGATTTTTTAAAAAATTTTATTTCAGATTTATTACCAATTACATGTGTACAAATTCAGAATCA
Source organism: Strigamia maritima (assembly GCA_000239455.1). Taxonomy (NCBI): domain Eukaryota; kingdom Metazoa; phylum Arthropoda; class Chilopoda; order Geophilomorpha; family Linotaeniidae; genus Strigamia; species Strigamia maritima. Next base: position 98,963 of record JH431979.1, on the reverse strand, counting down.
TCTAAAAGTGCCATTAATGACTCATTGAAATCATTTCCATCATCTCATGCCATCTCAGCCTTCTATTCAAGTGTCTTTGTCATGGTAAAACTTGATATCATATCAATAACTATCAATATTAGTCTCAATATTTATTTATTTTTTTCTAGTTATATGTTCATATCAGAGGTCGATCATTAGTATCAAGGCTGGTTTGTCCCTGGCTTTATGTTATGTTGTTAACCTGGGCAGTTTATTGCGGTGCATCACGTATTTCCGATCACAGACATCATTGGTGGGATGTGGTAGCTGGCAGTTTCATAGGAACTATATTTGCTGTTGCTACTGTAATATATAATGAGGGGGTTATATAAATATGAAAATCTAACGGTACTACGACTTTTTAACGGGCGTCAGTTGAACGGGCGTCATTTAAACGCGGACAAATAACCGGATGGACGGTTCACCAGTAAGACATTTAACCGGTAGGACCTTTCATCGCCCGTCAAATAAACGGGCAGACAATTCACCGGGTAAAAATTAACCGGGCGACAATTAAACGGACAAAAATAAAAAAATAAAAAAAAATAATTATAAAAGATTTAAATAAAAAAACACCTGTCGCTGCTTGCAGCAGCAGTAACTTTTGCTGACTGGTTGTTTGTCTTCCACAAGCACAAGACCCTCGGTACTGTGCGTTTATCTGACACATTTACTAAGTTTACATGAACGCTCTTTTCTGGAAAATGACGTCATCATTTATCAAGTGGAAAAGTGGAAACTAGAGTGAATACTTCTTTTCCACTTGAGAAATGGTGATGTCATTTTCCAGAAAAGCGTGTTCATGTAAACTTAGTAATTGATTCATCTGACGCACGCATTCAGATGACGTTTTTTCGTTTTTTACATTTTTTTCGTTTTTTCAATTTTTTTTTTCGCATTGTTCAAATGACGCGCGTTTAGATGACGCGCGTTCAGATGACAACCGTTTAAGTGACGGGCCGTTTAATCGTCGGCACGTTTAAGTGTCAGCCCGTTTAATTGTCGGCCCGTTCATTTGTAATCCGGTTAAATGGACCCGTTGAATTGACGCCCGTTCAACTGTCGCCGTTGAAAAGTCACCAATTCAATCTAACTCTTACAAAGGATTGGTTGCACTTTTTGTATAAAAAATTATTTATTTTACAATTATTTCTGGTTTTTTTCTGGAAATTTGTCTGTAAGATTATTTCAGATTATTCAGAATATGATTTTCATATTTGTTAGACTTTATGCATGTTTTTATGTTTTCATTTAATTGTGCAAAAATTAATCTGATTTATATTTAGGTGGGCATATTGAGCAACTGGTTTTCCCAGAAAGCTAACTGTACAGTAATAACCACAATAGAAGATCCACTACCAGAACAACGGATTTCGACCCGAAGACTCATCGGTTCTTCTTCATCTGATACTAAAGACGGTGCATCTGGTAATAAAATACTGGAATCAAATCATTTATGATTCAATGACAATGACGTAATTAATAAATGACATAATAAATGAAAATGTTTAGCAGTAATCAATATTTGTTGGTTTTCTGCAATGATGGTTTTCTAAACAAACAAAAAATATTTAAAGACAGCCATCTGTTGGAGAAAATGACAATTTGGAAGTTTTGTTGATCTTGGCCTAAACTCTATCCAACAATTCATGCACGAAACTGAAAAGTGAATTTTTTTGCGTTGTACCAAAAGTATATATTGTGGTATCTTATTTTAATTCTCTATTCGAGCTGAGTTGAAAAATCATTGCTTCGTAGCCAAAAAATGTGCGCAACAATACAAAAACCCAAATGTAAATAATTTTTTAAAATATTTTGCGTGCGTTTTCGTATGTTAACAATGGCACGCACATTTTTGGACTACAAAGCAATGATTTTTCGACTCGGCTCAACTAGAGGATTAAAATAAGATATCACAATATATACTTTCGGTACAATGCATAGGTCATTAACCAATGGGAGTTTGTGCACGAATTATTAGAGCATAGTTAATGCTTGAAAATCAAAAATTTACATTATTCTAAAATTTTCATTTTTTTTATATTTTACAATGTATAACTGGCACGCATTGTACAATGCATTCTACAAAAAAAATAAAATACGTAAAATGCAATTCATTTTTGGGATAAATAAATAATATGACAATAGATGTCAATAGATGTTCTCAGAAATTGAACTTGCGAGTTGAAAGTCCAAAATTTTTTCTTATTATTTTTATAAAGTGTATTCACATAATCTAATTTACATATAAACATTTGTAGGAGATAATAAGTGTTTCATTATAATTTAAAATAAAATAATTTTGTTAGAGGTTACTATGCAATTGTGCAGTTACACAATAATTGTACCGTATAAAATCGTGTAAGTATAATTTTATACATCATGTATAGTTTTATATTGAAATAAATGGCACTGTAAAGTTTTGATTTTATTATTTGGTCTTAAATTCCAACAAAATGACTGGGTTAAATGTTGAAGAAGTTCGATACTTTTATTCTTATCTAGAAAAAAAAACTACACATGTTTACGTAATTTAATATATTGTAAAGTATGATATCAGTCATTTAAGTTTTTTTTGTAGGCGAGGTTTTTTCTTGAGCTTTGGAGTGGAAAGAGCTGAAATTTGATTAATGAATTTAGTATTGTACTGAGGATGGTCAAAACAAAGCAAAAACATTAATATCCATGTACGAAACGTAAACTAAAGACAATTTAACACAAGCCCTTTGTTTGTAAACAATAACTGCATTCGTAAAAGAAATTTTTCTGCCTTTCCTCGCTTTTATGACACATTTTGCATCATAATTAATACAGATGACTGATCACTGAATCGCTTGTATTAATGGGTCACAACAAAACAAGGGCTAAATCGGATACCCAACTTGGGTACCCAAAAATGCTCAATTTTAGTTTTTAAAATACAAATAAAACTTATTTTCCAACTAACTAGTCTATTTTCAAGATTATACCAGAAGTACTGTTTATGTACTTCTAGCTTATGCCATTTTTTATTTCAATTTGTGATGTAAACAATTTATAATTTTTCTGATACATGTAGTACAGTTTAAGTAAAGAGATAGAGATATAATGATGTAGTAAACAATGTGGTTCTTCTCTAATAACAGCATTTTGTCAGGTGGTACCCGAATTCTCCTAACGCCTTCGGTGGGCTGTCCTAACCTTACTAGGTTTATTGGAGTAAATACAGTTGAAAACCTAGTCAGGTTAGGTCAGCCGCCGCAGGCAGGCTAGGACAGGAAACTTTAAGGGCCCTCCAAAAAAATTTAATTAACCAAGTAAGGTTCAGTGAGGTCAGCCCATTGCAGGCATTAGGCTAAAACAGAGAGACCAGGCATGTAAAAAGGTAAATAACAGAAAAAACTGAATTTAAAAAATTTGTGATTGGGTTTCACTCCCCATCTGCCTTGGGGACAGGGAAGGCTAGAGGCCCGAGTCACTTAAAGAAGAGAAGCAACAGATGCGATATTAGGTTTTATGGCCTTTATTGTTAGTCTAAAGCTCGCATCTCAACACTTCTCAATTCTGTGCTTACCAACCGGTGCCATAAAGGCAGGCCCACACATGCCAGACCACGTGGTTGGAATCTGCAATCCATTGCTGTGTTTAGCAGCAGCCACTACATCTGCTAAGTGAACTAGGACATCATGCTTTATTGGGACAAGCACGAGGGCTGGGAGCTGTGGCCAAGACAACTTATCCTCTCCTACTCCCCTAATCCCCCTGGTGTCTGCTAGGTCACTTCCAAGAATTATCCCAACCTAGTTTCGGGAGTTTGAGTGGGACAATATAAAGTTTTTCACCAATTGCAACCCCTAATTTGTGTTTACATGTCTTAAAAAATACAGGACAAGTGCAATGGCTTAAAAATATACTATATATGTACAGGATGTTCCAAAAGTCCCTTACCTATTTTAAACGTGAATAAAAAAAACTAACAATTGTAGGAATTTGAAATTTTAATCAGTGATTCATCAACTCAAAAAGATTTTTGTAGCAAAATTTCAGATTTATTCCAACAATAATTAAAAAGTTACAACAGAAAAACTGAAAGTTAAAGTCGCTCATAGGAATGCATTGGTTTCTTGTTAGATTTTTTCTATTGTTAGATTTTTGTAGAACAAAGATGGCGAGACAATGCAGGAGATGGTGCAATGTGTTTTATGGTTTTCTGAGACAAAATCAGTTACAATGGTGCAACGAAATTACAGGCAACAATATGCAAGACAGCCTCCATGTAAACAGACAATTCGACAATGGTTTCAAAGGTTTTTGGAAACAAGCAGTATGAAACACAGAAAGAGAAGTGGGCGACCACGTACAAGTGATGAGCATATTGAGGAAGTTAGTCAGAAGTTTCAGCGTAGTCCTAGAATATCACTAAGACGTGCTTCACTTCAGCTTAACATTCCAGTTTCCACTCTACATCGTATCATTCACAAGAAACTTAATTATCATGCCTACAAGTTACAAATGGTGCAAGAACTGTTACCAACTGATCGACCACAACGAAAAGAATTTGGTATTTGGCTTAATCGAATGGATGAAGACCATGAATTTCTTGGCCAAATAATTTTTTCTGATGAAGCGACATTCCATGTTTCTGGAAAAGTGAATCGCCATAATGTCCGTATTTGGGGCTCAGAAAGTCCTCGTTTTGTGCGTGAACACATTCGTGATAGCCTAAAAGACAATGTTTGGTGTGGGCTGATGCAAGACAGAATTATTGGACCTTTTTATTTTGCAGAGACTACAGTGAATGGAGGTTTCTATCTGGATATGCTGGAGCAGTACGTTGCTCCACAACTACAGGACTTGCAACCACAAGTTATCTTTCAACAGGATGAGGCACCACCTTACTGGAGTTTGTTTGTTAGGCAGTTTCTCAACCAAACATTTCCTGCCCGATGGATTGGTCGAGATGGTCCAATAAAATGGCCTCCACGATCGCCAGACATCACTCCTTTGGATTTTTTCTTTTGGGGCCATGTCAAAGACATTGTGTATGGCTCACAAATTCAAAACATTGAGGATCTGAAAGCAAAGATAACAACTGCCATCGACACAGTGACAGTTGACATGCTGCATCAAACTTGGAGAGAAATTGAATATCGATTGGATATGCTTAGAGCTACTAATGGTGGGCATGTTGAAGTTTATTAAGTAAAATTATTTATTGTTTATTGCTTCTTGTTTCATGTTTTTTTTGTTTAATAAAAATCTAACAATAGAAACCAATGCATTCCTATGAGCGACTTTAACTTTCAGTTTTTCTGTTGTAACTTTTTAATTATTGTTGGAATAAATCTGAAATTTTGCTACAAAAATCTTTTTGAGTTGATGAATCACTGATTAAAATTTCAAATTCCTACAGTTGTTAGTTTTTTTTTATTCACGTTTAAAATAGGTAAGGGACTTTTGGAACACCCTGTATATATATATAGCGACATTGCTATCAACAGATATACGGTAAATAAGTAAAGTGGAATATTCTCTCATCTAGTAACTTTAATAAATAGGCGTAAACAAGAGTACAGTTTGTAAATGGCTGCACAGTCAGCAAGAACGATTTTGGACCCATTTACAGTAGAAATCCATTTCTGCTAATATTGTATGTGATAATTATGTGCCATTTCACACATATCTACTATACATAGTACAAACGCAGAATATGTCTGACATTATTTCTATAGTGTCAAAAAATGAACAGCAGCAGGGACAGATTTTTTGAACATGTGTTCGACATCAGATTTATACACAGCAAAGCAGATTGGATGATATGGGCGATTCAAAAATGAGCTCCTTGCTGGAAACCATAAGAGATGCATCATTTCTGACAGTACCAGCGTTATTTTCTCTCTAAACTAACCTACGTAGTTTCTGTCCTTAAATCCAGATTCGAGTTTTGGCAAGTTTTGGCAAAATCAGTTTTTTACTCATAACTTTGGGTTGAAGAGATATCACAAGCTAGAATCAAGTTTCACTTCAAGATATTGATGCAGTCAACATTGTGATCTTGAATAAATAACTTTTTACTGTATAGTTCTTGAGTGATTAGAAAGCAAAGATGACTCAAACTCAAAGTCTGGCAAAATCAGTTTTTTACTCACAAGCTAAATTAATTCTATTTGTATTGGCAAAAGCTGAGGATCCCGATGGTACCCGCGCAGACAGATGCGGCTAAATGTTGAAAAAACCCTCCCAAACGATCTTTAGTCGTGGTAAAATCCTACATGCGGAACGTAATATTCTCATTCTGGGAGTTCTTTTTGATCATCAACTCAACTTCCAAGATCACATCATTAAACTCATTAGCCAATTGCACAACTTAACTTATCTTTTCAAAAAACTAAGGCACCGTGAATTTGCGATAGTCATCAACTCGAAATTAATCCCCATGGTTTCTTGTGGTTCTTTCATCACCATCTGCATCCCTAGTGGCGTTGCTTTCCGTATTCCGCCAAAAAGTTTTGTGCCTTGACCTCCTTAACTTTAATATTAGACAGTTTGCGATTTCTCGTACGAAATTTTTATTATTACGAGACTTGTATTATTACGAGATTTTATTAAAAATCTCGTGATTTCATTTTTCGTTCCAACACTCTCGGACGAGATTTTTGAAAAATCTCGTTTCAAATTGTCGTGTATGCGACTTCACTTGCGCATGCGCACTGCTTACAATCACAACAATTGTCGTGAAATTCTGCCGCCATTTTCCCTCTGCTTCGGCTGTAATTTTGGCAAAGTTGTGTCGATTACACTATCTCGGGTTAGTTTTTTAATCAGTCAAACACCTTGCACAAACCACAAGCCCAATACTTAGGCTTAATTTGTGTAAGGTGTCTTGTTTTCCTAAAAATTGCGCCGATTTAAATGTCGTACCGTATGTAATGTGTTTCGTGACCAACCGCAAACACCGATACGACATTTTATTAACGAGATTTTAAAAAACGAGATTTTTTTTAAAAATTTCGTATTTTTAAATCTCGTTTTCGGTCTCGTACGAGAAATCGCAAACTGTCTAATATATCATCCTCTCTGATCTCAATTGTTTGTCTGATATCGCTTTATCCATGCTTATTTCAACTGTTATAGAGAGTCGAGAAACTAGACGCTACAGGTTTGAACTCAGCAAGAGTAAATACCTCGACAGAACTTTCCCATATCAATGCTGTGCGACGTGGAATAGCCTCCCAGTGGACATCCGGCAAACTATCTATGACTGTAGCCGCCACCGATGTCAACACCACTGTCATCATTTGTCTAGGCAGATAAAAACCCACCTTGCGAACTCTCAATTGACCTGATTTCGGTTTTCTTTAATTTTTAATGTGTATCTTATGTTTTTCTTATTCCATTTTCTTTATTGCTGTGATATTTTATTCTTTACTTCTATTCGGAGTGTGCAATAAACAATAATAATAATAATAATAATAATAATAATGATACTGAGCTCATAACTCATAACTTTTAATGGCCGTTCCGCAAACTCTCTAATATTGGAAAACAGGAAATTATGTTACGTATCAACAATTTTCGGCTAAAATTGACCAAACGTTTATAATATTTTATCGTTGGCATGTACCTAACACAATTGTTTAACCCAGTGATATGAGAGCACGATAACGCTGTCGCTGTTGATAACGCTATTTTATGCAGTATACCAAGGTGACAGTTTTTTTATGCAGTATACCAAGATGACAATTTTTTTATGCAGTACCAAGGTTACTGTTTGTCCGACTAATTAGTAACCTTAACAGGGCTTATTTTTATATAGATCGTTTTAAGCTTACAGCGAAAGTCATTACTTAGTCATAACATTGCAAATGTGTTTGTTTATACGTAATGTGAGAATGGGGTTAGAATTTTTTTGGTTATGAACATTCAGTTTGATCCAGTGATATATAAAATAAGTTTTATCAGTCGCTATCGTGTTACAGCTTTTTCAGAGCCCTTTTGATCCTTTTATCTCTATATAGTGTATATACTTTGATATTGATAGGGGTAAAGTGTAACCAAAGGCTTGGTGGACTTGTAGTTATTAATAAATACAAGGTACAGTACAAAATAATGTGAAATATTTCATTAAATCTTATTTTAAACCATATAAATATAATGTAATAATACGGAAAAGTCAGATTACCGAAATTCCTTCAGACAGTCTGGGAATCTACTCCAAAAAATAAAATATCCACTCGTCTCTACTCCTGAAGAATCCAATCAACACATACAGCTGTACAATTGGAAAATGAGACAGCGCAGAAATTATGTATCGATGCCAAGGACTGATGTAGTCGTCCTTGATATAGCCAGTTGTAATTCAGTGGCCATACACATTCGCTCTACGGGGTGAAGTCTCAACGTAATATTTTGCATAATACGCCATTTTGGAGCATTTGCAGAAATTATACTTGGCAATTGACTGTTGACTTGTTATGACATCTGATTAGTGATAAGATAAGAGGTGAATATATATATATATATATTATTTAGTCAAACACTTTTTCAAGAAGAAAAAGATTAAATCTACGTAAAACATGTCAGAAGTAAGTGTTTAATTCTTTAAGTTAATGCTGATATGACATTAAATGTACAAATTACTTATTTTTATAGGCATCTTGCATTTTGATTAAAGGTGGAACAGTCGTCAATGATGACCATCTGTTTGAAGCTGATGTGCTTATACAAAATGGGATCATTAAGTAGTTTAAAAATGTCCAAAATTTGATTAATTTTGATAAAAAAAACCAAAAAAATATTTTAAAATTAATTTAGAAAAGTTGGCAAAGGACTCGATTCAAAACTTCCCAATTGTGAAGTAATTGATGCAAGAAACAAATATGTTATGCCAGGTAAATAAATCTTAAAACCTTCTAAATTTTTCCATCCACCTACAGTATGGTATAACAATGGTTTGAAACGTTTTAAAGGTGGAATTGATACACACACCCACATGCAGTTTCCATTCATGAACACCGTATCCATTGATGATTTTTACCAGGGCACTGCAGCAGCCATAGCTGGAGGCACAACCATGATAAGTTAATATTTCTTAGATATTTTTTAAAATTGACAATTAATTAATTTTTTATTAATTTCATATACAGTGGATTTTGCAATTCCAAAACGTGGTGAATCTTTAGTGGTAACTTTTAAGAAATGGCGCGATTGGGCTGATGCTAAAGTGTGCTGTGATTATGGCCTGCATGTCGGAATCACTTGGTGGTCTAATACAGTGGAAAAAGAAATGGCAACTCTTGTCTCGACGGCTGGTGTCAATTCATTTAAATGTTTTATGGCTTACAAACACTCTTTGATGATTGAAGATGCAGATTTAATGAACTGTTTTAAAACATGTCATAACATTGGTGCACTTGCTATGGTTCATGCTGAAGATGGAAACATAATAGACGAAGTATATTTTAGCATTTGAAATGTTGTCATATATTAATTAGCTTTTTGTGTATATTATTGCTAGATGGAAAAAATGGTCAAAGCAAGTGGTGTAACAGGACCTGAGGGACATGAATTGAGCAGACCTGAACAAGTACCTTTGTTTTTTTAGGAATTTAACACTTGTTGTACATTTTATTCTCGTTTTTGAAGGTGGAAGGTATTGCTACACATCGAGCCATAGTAATTGCTGGTTTGGTACATTGTCCATTATATGTTGTGCATGTAATGAGCAGGAGTGCAGCTGATCTTATTACTAAAGCACGTCTTAAGGGTGAGTTAAAATAGGAAATTTTAAAATTAATAAATTAAAGCAATTTAAACACTACGTGCATTCAATTACTTTTCCGATTTCGATAATCGGATTTCCTCAATTTCAGAAATCCACGGAATCTATTTTAGGTTTAAATGAGTTAGATTTTGCCGATATAGTTTATGACGGGCTCCTACAAAAAGCTGGGTACCTACCCCACCTTTGGTACCAAATGGGGTACCCCAAAAAACCATAATGTAGTAGTCAATAATTTTTTTTTTTATTTAAAATTTATATTTATTTAAAACAACAGGTGGTTTGTACGCGAAATAATAATAATAATAATAATAATAATAATAATAATAATAATAATAATAATAATAATAATAATAATAATAATTACGAGACATAATAATTAAAAAAATAAACAATTCTCGTATTAATTATTTCGGAATTTAATTATGAGTTTGCGCCACAAACAAACACAAATAAACAAATAAAGACAATAATGAAAATCAAGTTAGTGTTCGGGTAGTATTTTGAGCTGATTTTTATTGTGCCAACTGCTTCGAACATTGAATAAAAATTATATTTAGCTTAAAAATTGTCTATTCCATCTGGGCTATAAAAATCCAGCTAGAAAATAGCTTAAATTGTAAAAAATAATAACAAACTAATTTCACGGACATCTGCGAACATTGTGGCCGACATAAGTGCATGTTCCGCGGCCACAATGTTCTTTGATGTCCGCATCCCTGATTTGTCGTCATTTTCGCTATTCTTACCTATTTTTATGTTGATTTCTCATGGAATCATGTTAGAGTGTGTAAATGATGTCCTCAATTACAAAATTGACAGGTTTTATTCACTAAAACCTAAGTTTGGAGTCTAGACATGCTTGGTTCACACGTTTAGATGAGATCAGGTTAAATGCAGACCGAATCCAATGTGTCTATAGGCAATTTTTTTAAATTTATTGGCAACTCAGTTCTGGTTGTTAGAAGTAAAACCTGATGATTGCACAGATGGAATAATCTACTTTTTTGCCATCTTTTATTTAAAGTAAGCAATTTTATTTTTGAATAATTCTAATTTAATATAGGTTATTCAGTATTTCTAAAAAAAATTAGTTTGGGGCACCCATTGGGTACCCAATTGGGTACCCAAAGTGGGGTAGGTACCCAGCTTTTTGTAGGAGCCCGTTTATGACTGCTCTGAGCATGTGCAGTGCACTAATTCCTGATCATATTCCGTGATCCGGAACAAATTCTTAAAGCATCATCACCACGAGGCGTAGGACTAGCTGAAATCCAAGATGTCGGCATGCACAGCATGCAAAATTGACTATCAGTCATTGAATGCGACTTTTTTTTACAGAATTCAGCATGAATTTCAACAATATGACGCGAAATGCGTCTTCATCTGGTCACAGAAAACTGAAAAATCGACAATAGCAAAGAAATCGAAGTAATTGAATGCACCTAATGGTTTCATTGTTAAATTAGACCAATGGCCAATTTAGACCAATGGGAGGCTGATTACACTGACAGTATATAGCATGTTGGTGTACTATCACCTTGACCATCGCTCCTTTGTTCTAATTTATTGATTTTAAAAATTTTCCTATTGAATACCACTCTATCATGCAGGAAAAAAAATTCTACAGCAACAATATCTCCCTCTCTTTTGTGGTATTATAACTGAAATAACTTTTACATCATGTGTCAGGTTCTGTTGTGTTTGGTGAGCCGATTGCAGCTGGTTTGGGTACTGATGGTACTCATTACTTCAATAAATGCTGGAAACATGCTGCTGCTCATATCATAAGTCCACCTTTGAGACCAGACCCAACAACACCGGGCTATTTGATGGATTTATTGTCAACGTATGGTTAAATTGTTGCTATTTAATTTTTAATTTTTAAATTTTATAATTCTTCTTCTTCTGTTGATTAAAGAGATGGGTTACAATTGACTGGATCGGACAACTGCACATTTTCATCTGAGCAAAAGGCTGTGGGAGAAAAAGACTTCACCAAAATACCCAATGGTGTAAATGGAGTTGAAGACAGAATGTCCATCATTTGGGAAAAAGGAGTGGTTAGGAAAAACTATATAGCATATTGTTACTTTGTGAAAAGTGCAAAGTGGTAATATAGTATTAATTTTTTATTTTTATACATAGATTACTGGAAAAATGGACCCAAGTCGTTTTGTTGCTGTAACTAGCTCAAACGCAGCAAAGATTTTCAATATTTATCCGCAAAAAGTAGAAATATTATTGACTTTGAAATCGTTAAAATATAATAAAAAATATTAATGTTTGAAGGGTCGGATTGCTGAAGGTTCAGACGCAGATGTAGTTGTATGGGATCCAAGTGCTGAGAGAATTATATCAGCTAAAACTCATCATCAAGCTTGTGATTTCAATATTTTTGAAGGAATGAAAGTCCATGGAGTTCCTGTGTATGTCATAAGCCGTGGAAAAATTGTTGCAGAAAATGGAAAATTGAATGTGGTCAAAGGCTGGGGGAAATATATTTCAATGCCACCATATTCACCTATAGCGTACAAAAGAATCGAAGTTCGAGATAAAGTGAGAAAATTAAAAAAATAAAGATTAAGCACTCAAATCTTCTGGCTTCGTTTCATTCCACTTATTTTTACCCACTTTCTTTTACCTTCACTTTCCTTCTTTCCTTTCTTCCTTCCTTCTAATCCGTCTGTGATTGGTTTATAGGCGAGTGTTGGACGATGTCAATACGTCATATTGCAAATGGCACCCGAAATGTGTTTTCTATCTATTGGTATACTTCGAAATTTGGCCACCAGTTGGCATCTGAATTGTGTTTTCCAGTGTGCAAAATTTTTGCGGCTGCCATTTTTTAGCCAACACGCTGTGCTTTTCAGCACGTTATCGTTAAAGTTGAAACAATTCAACTTTAGCGCGCTGGCTCAGCACGTGTGAGACCAGATGGTGCTTTGTTTTACGCATGCATGAGATTTGTGTCTGCATTAGGGGAATTTTATCCGAATCTCACAATCTCCAAAGGATTTGCTTGCTTTATCTATATCCGGTATATCACCCGCTATTTTGGCTTGGTGGTTCAAAACATGGAGTCCCATGTGATCCATGGAGTGCTCCAATTTCAATTTCCAGTCTACTTTACCTAGTAAGGTGAGGTCAGCCCGCAGGCGTTAGGCTAGGACATGGGAAAAGTGAACTGGAAATTGAAATTGGAGCAGTCCATGGATCACATGGGACTCCATGTTTTGAACCAAGCCTGCTATTTTGACTGTTATTGGTGAATTGATTTGCGTTTTTATTTGAATTTTTTATAGGAGGGAATTGTTGGAGTTTCAAGATAAAAAGAAATCTTTGAGTCCAAGAATTCAACCCACGTTAAGCTTAATAAACTGTTTACATATAATATATTTCTGGTAAATATAATTGTAAAATACATTTTTAAATCAAATACCGTAGTTATATAGTACATTATAAAGTGTAGATTTTAGTAGACCATACATTGAAATTTGAATGAAAACTTTCAACTACTATATTACAATTTACAAATAAAGCAACAATAAATTTATGGAATATTTGATTCATTTTCTCACAAAATGGAGTTTGCATCAGTATCTTTTTTCTTATAAAAACCTAAAATTAAAGGTATAGACTATGATGACCATGATTATAACCATATTACAGTTTAGTTGTTTCCATTTTTGGTGGCGTCACCACTGCTAAAACATTCCTTTCAAACTAGAAGTAATCAATTGCAAGTATGAGTTGTCTCTTGTAATTTTTTTTCAAAATAATTTTTGGTTTCACTAGATTTTAAACTATTGCTTAATTATTACATTAGGTGCGTTCAATCCTGAAAAGAAAAGTCACTTATTTGCCTGAAATGACTTTTAAAAGGCAAATATGACGTAATTTACGTCATATTTGCCTTATAGAAGTGACTTAAGTGACTTTAGAGAAAAGGCAAACACAACTCACTTCTTTGCCTTATAGAACTCACTTCTTTTTACTGCACATGCGCAGTGCTCACAAAAAATAGTTTTAGTGGCATCCATCTTGGAAACGATTAGATCGTTGTGTTTCTTGACTCCAAACTAAAATTTTAGTGAATAAAAGCTGCCAATTTTGTAGGTGAAGACTTCATTAAACAACATCCAAACGATTCTTTGAGAAATTGGCATAAAACTAGGTAAGAGTTGCGAAAAATGACGACAAATCGGTTACGGACATCACCGAACATCGTGGCCGACGAAGGTGCACGTTCCGCGGCCACGACGTTCGGTGATGTCCGTACCCGATTTGTCGTCATTTTTCACAAATTTTATCTATTTTCTAGCAGATTCTTATAAAATATATTAGCCAAGATTTTATCAACGAATTCTAATTTTTATTCCACAGTTGAAACAATAAAAATTCAAATGAAAATGAACATGCATGAAAATGAACAATTTAAGTGTGTTCATTGAGAAGTCACTTTTCCATAAGGCAGATAAGGAGAAGTGACTTTTCCTTTTCAGGATTGAACGCACCTAATGGTTTAATCATAATTGAGCAATAGTTCATAAAGAAAGTAATGACTAATTAAAAAAATATATATTTTAAAATTCTGTAGAAAAAAAAAAGAAACTATATTGCTTCCAGTCCTAAGCTGTAACAAGACTTTTATAATTAGGTATTACTCTAACAGAAAAGTATACACCGCTAACTGATATTTTTTATTCTTTCTGTTACACTATTATAACGTATTATAACGTATAAAAAAGGGAAAAGTGCATGCCGCAAGCTCTGTATTTTTAGTGTACAATTGCATCTATCTCTAGTAGGTCTTTCCCGTAAAACGTTGCCGTGAAGCGTCAAGGCTAGATGCTCACAATGACTTAACAATGTTGTATCACACGAAAACTCTTGTATGTATGTGTATAAGTTGGAAAAAATTTACTTCTGGTATTGCTAAAGGCAATTGGTGGATACTTTGAAAAGGTTTTGCCGTGGTCAGTTGGCGTTCTCACTACTTAATGGCTTGTTGAGGGGGGGGGGGGGGTCAAGCAAGAGGTCAAAGTATTTTTAAATTGACACCAACAAATCCACTAAATCTATAACACAATTCAGGGATTTATAAATCTTGTCCCCTATTTTCTAGAATGATTACCCCCTCGGCTGATCAGTCGCCCTTGCAAACCCTTCGACGGATTTGCCTAAAATTGATTTTTCGAGTAGTGATCAATGAAGAAAAATTTATTGTTGTCGGCCTATTTTGATAAACTCACTAGGTGCTGCTTGTGGTATTACACCTGAAAGTTTAATTAATTGCATACAGAAAAATAATTGTTGGTTGAGCAAGAATTTTAAAAAACTAAGTGTGACCACCTGCTCTAACTAGCAAGCCCGGATAGCTCAGTCGGTACTAGGCATTAGGCTTTTAACCTAAGGGTCCAGGGTTCGAGTCCCTGTTTGGGCGTAATCTATTTTGTTTTGCACAGTAAAAATTTTGCTAAAGCTTTTGATAAACAACATGGTTCTTGACTTCACTTAAGACTCAGCTCTGGTATTACCCAAATTAACCTAGAACTGACCACATGTCTCTACTTTTTGGATTCCTCATTTGGATTCGAATACACTCCAAAAAGTGAGAAAAAAATTAAGCAAAAAGTGAGAAAAAATTAAGCAAAAAGTGAGAAAAAATTAAGCAAAAAGTGAGAAAAAATTAAGCAAAAAGTGAGAAAAAATTAAGCAAAAAGTGAGAAAAAATTAAGCAAAAAGTGAGAAAAAATTAAGCAAAAAGTGAGAAAAAATTAAGCAAAAAGTGAGAAAAAATTAAGCAAAAAGTGAGAAAAAATTAAGCAAAATGTGAGAAAAAATTAAGCAAAACTGAGAAAAAATATGTACTGTAAAAACTGGACTGTAATGACGCAAGAATATATAATAAGTAGGCGCATAAGAACACCATATTTTCTCACCATTCAGCATAGAGTACTAAAGAAAGAATATATCAGTAGATTCGTTCATAAACAGAACTGACTCACTACAATATACTTTGTACATCATAAGCCCTCTAATTAAGTCTCCCGTCAGCGTAAACATGGGATTTTTAATAACATCAAACCAAAATATATTTATGTCTGTTTCAATGATAATATTGATTGCAAGTGTTGATCCAACCAAAAGTAAGTGAACAATTTTTTGTTACCAGGATAAATAAATTAAAATATGAGTTTTATGGAGGGATCTCTAGACTATAGTACGGTATGCCTATTTTAGTTTTCACTTGCACAAATATATATTTTATTATGTTTTATACAGGCAGGGATTTCTTTCAGCAGTACCTACCTACTAAGTGACTTGGAAATAGTCTTGACAAACAATCGACGTACCAATTTATTTGGAAAGCCTGATTATTGCAAAATCTATTAGGTGTAGTTTTTATTTTTTCAAGGGATGATTGATAACCAGCCTCATTCTTTTCCATGGTTTATCCCATTGTACATGGCAGGTTTTCCAAATACCCGCCGTTTATCTCGATCCTGCAACTCATTTTATGATCCTCATAAATATTTCGTGGTTGATTTTGTGGTATTTTTTCGTAAATAAAATGTGTTGCGCGTGCGGTTTTCTGCCTGCTTCTTTTGTTGTGTTCCGCCATTTTGACTCGATCTAACCTCGGATCTAACAGCCCAAGTTAATGGATCGTTTTTAATGATTAAACCGATCAAAAGGAACTTAAAATGTATGAAAAATGTTTGTTATACTTTTAATAAATTTGTTGAAATTTTTAATCATTTTAGTCGGCAGTCGGTATAACCGCTGGCAGGAGGTACGTTGAACGAACGAAGCGATGATGATGTAGACCCCATCTATTCGTTCTTTTACCGTCTGACAAACAGTACCATCTTTTTTCTTAGTATTTTACAGTTTTAAAGTGATTTTTGATTTTGTTCTCTTGCCATTTTGGTTGTTTTTAATTTTTTCTTAAATTTTTCGTAGTTTAGGAATAGTCAATTTTTATCGCAACCTGTAGTAGAAAATTCTAATTACGAAATTAAAAAAAATGAAATACGGTAATTAAAAATATTTCGTTTTTTTTTTAATTTCGTAATTTTTCTTAAGAGAAATAGCAAAGTCTCTATTATACAGACACGACATTTTTTCCAATTATTTATAGTGCTTTTGACCATCGAAGATTTCATTAGCACAGAATGTGCTGATGAGAGCTTCTATGGTCGAAAGCACTGTAAATAATTGAGAAAAAGACACGTCTGTGATGAAAAAAAATTGTAAAAATATTTTTTAATTTATTTAAAATGGGTCTGCTAATGAGATCTTCGATGGTCGAAAGCACTGTGAATAATTGGGAAAATGATGGGTTTGTAAAATAGTGTAAATTTTTTTTAAATTCATTAAATGTCATGTAACATAATGAATTGGAATCAGTTTTCGGTTGCAATCAGTTTTTGCTCAATTTTTGCTCAAATTTGGAAATCAAAAAATCGATCATTGTGACTTTGATGAGCGGTCATAAAGGCAAACATGGACCACGATCGGTGGGGTGGTAGACAAAATGTCCCAGAATGTCTAATGCCTAAATGTCTAATCCGAAATGTCTAATGCTGAAATGTCTAATGCTGAAATGTCTAATACGAAATGTGTAATGCTAAAATGTCTAACCCCTTAACCCCTAAATGTCTAAAATCAAAATGTCTAATGAAGATGGATTACGAAAAATACTACATTTCAATTTTTTTTTTACAATTAAATTTTATTATTAATTTTAAAAAACTACATATTAACCCTCAAAGCCCTGAAATTTTGGAACAACATAGAGCCCGATTAATGGTCACAATTGTGACTATTTGGAGTCTCTACTTTGAAGCGCTTTAGTGCTGTTACCATGGTTTCTCTAACCAACACTAGGTGTCACCAATTGTAATAATCAAGACATGCAGTCAAAATGTTGTTTTAACCCTTAGATGGGCAACCTATGACACAATTGTGTTCAGCTCTTTTCTTGAATAGGAAAATTTTTTTTGGCTTATCTTTTGAAGCTGAAATTTTCTGACTTTGTTCAAATACTAATAAACTTTATTATAAAAAAAATTTGAAGTATTTGCTTTGATATTTATTAAAATAATTGATCGGCAAATTTTAGTCCCTTAAAACTACAGCAGAAAAAAATAGCCGGCTTCACTGCATATTGGCTAAAGCGCTTCTGTTTAGGGTTACTAGCAGACGATCACATTGAAAAAAGATTGTGAAGCAGGAAAGCCAAGTAAAGATAAAACTCTGTGCGCATGTGCAGTGGCCGTTTTTGGAAAAAAATAGCGCCAACAGCGGCAGTTTTTTCAACCAAATGCAACAGCGCTTTAACTACTTGACCCGAAATATGAACATGATTGTGTTTATGGGTTATCCACTAATGTTGTTTTTAAAGCTTGCATATCCGAGGGTTAAACAGCATGCAAGGTGTTTTTAATTATTTATTTATAATAATAATTGTCTATATCAACTTAATTTAAATTGAAATTAGTTTCACATTAACTCAGTTGACCAGGTTTCAAAGATGAAGGGTTAATGCTGTGTATGGTTATTTAGTTTATACATAGGGGGCGCAATATTCTAAAAGCACTCTCACTAGAGTAAAATTTGCAGTGAAAACAACCAAAAACTTAGGCTGGGAATTTAAAGAGACCGTTTTTCTCTTTACAATAATTTTTTAACTCTTTACAATAACTTTCATTGCCTGATTGCAATGAAATTAATTCAGAAAATGTAAATGCATATTCTAAACAGCTACTGCAAATTTCAGATTTTTTAAAAATTTTAAAACATTAGGTTGAAAAACCTACTACATATCATCAACAACATTTCATGATTTCAAAGTTGCAAATTATGGGCCCCCTCTACTACATTTCGATTATTCCTGTCATTATAAACTGTAGTAACCCGTTGTTGGCTTTCCACCTCATCCTTAAAGACGCTTTGGCCGTTGCTCTCCTCTTACAATAGCCTCTAATTGTGCTTCAACAGTGGACTGTTCTTTTCTCAATTTCTTCACAAACCAATAGAGACTAACATGTGCTCCACCAACCAATGTTTGCCAGCGTCGATGCCATGCTTCAATGGCATTACTTGTATGAGGTAAATGCCTCAGCACTACTTCATCAACATTCCAAAGCACTGGAAGATAAATTAATGCTGTAAGATGATTAACTGTAACCACACAGGTGGCGCTGCTAAGTAGTCAAGTGCGGGATTACTAATTTGAATAAAATGTTCAATTAGCCAGTCAGCTACTAAATGCTAAACGCTAACCCTAATGCTTAGTTCACACTGAACATGACGTAACGTAACGTAACAAAAACGTAACAAAAATTTTACGTAACTTAAGGAAAGTAACATGATTTTGTTCACTCTGTTTGTAGACAGTAAATCGACCAATCACGCAATTTCTCATTTCATCTCGTTTCTAATGAGACATTGGTTGCTG
The DNA here is from genome assembly GCA_000239455.1 of Strigamia maritima. NCBI lineage: Eukaryota > Metazoa > Arthropoda > Chilopoda > Geophilomorpha > Linotaeniidae > Strigamia > Strigamia maritima. The sequence goes on along the minus strand of JH431979.1, from coordinate 79,713 downwards.
TATTTTCTTAAGTTACGTTACTTCCTACTTCAAAGTCGATTTTGAAGTAAGAAGTAACGTAACTTAAGAAATTATGGCAACTAATGTCTTATTACAAACAGGATAAAACAAGAAGTTGCCTGATTGGTCGATTTATATTTACTGTCTACAAACAGAGTGAACAAAATCATATGTTACTTTCCTTAAGTTACGTTAAATTTTTGAAAATTCCGTTACGTTACGTCATGTTCAGTGTGAACTAAGCATAACACACATATCTTACAAATGCCATTCGCTAAATTACTCAAACAACCAAGTATTCTTCAAACCAAGACAACAAATTATCCATTTCTGAAATAACGGCCGAATTAATTGATAAGCATTATGAATTTCATTTGCAGGTAAAAATGCTAGAGCAGGTAAATACCTAAACAATAAATAAATAAATATAAATGTTGCGACAGCTGCATATACAGCTTTAAATAAACAATTGTATGCTTCTTCTGAACGCTTTGTCACGAGGTCATACACAAGAGATAAAAAACGAGCATTGCCTAAAGCATTTTTGAATTTATTAGACATTATGACATTAGACATTTCAGGTATACGATGACATTTGAGCATTAGTCATTTAGCGATCAAGGGTGGTTCAATCTTGACCAAAAAATTCCGCAATAAGCGTGACAAAACATGCAGTGCCATAAAGTTGGAACTAAATGTTGATGATTTATTCTATTGTGGGGCCGCTGCTATCGTTTAAAGATGCCACTGTTAAGGTAGACTGGTCGACAGAGCACCCAGTCGAGGGTCCCCCAGTAGACCCACAAATGGTCAAATGGTCATGTTTTGTGTGGTATTGTTTTTAGGGACGGCAATAGAGTGGTTTTTATCCCGCGTGGGTCGCGGGTAACTTGGCAACAGTTTTGCCTTCCGTAAAATTTAAAACATAATACTGAATAAAATACGGTTTTAAAGCTAAATAAATATTTTGTTTAGTTTATTATAAGTTATATAAGTTTATAGTTATTAAGTTTAAGTATATAAGTTTAAAATAATTTTTTATGTAAAAAAAACGATGCTGCGTCTGAGACGTGAAGCATAGCATCGCGAATTTTCGTTTTGCGTACATTATTATACGTATGGTACCAGTAAAATTAAAAATTATAAAGTGTTTTTTTATAAACTAAAAAAATCGTACGGTAGGTCCTGGTGCTTAAACTACAGCAGTCTGGTGAGTTATTCGGTGTGTATCCGTGGCATCGGGTCCTCGATCAATCCTTTGTTCATTGGGGCCTGATCTGGCGAGGAAGTATGATGCTCTGTGGTTTGGTTCTCTGGAATAATCTGCCAAACTTCATGACACAAAAGCTTTTATACCCTTGGGATCACGTGACCAATGCAGGTGTTAGAGCAGGTCACTAATCCGCTATGGAATGTTACTAGAAAATGTTGAGTCCTCTCAACTCCCCCAATCTAGAGATTGGGGGAGTTGAGATGACTCAACATTTTCTAGTAGCATTCCATAGCGAGGGTTAACTCTCGCCGCATGTATGAATAATTAATCTTCTTTTATTAATTAAAGTAACCACAGTCACCACAAACATTCAATCCTAACTCATGCCAGTATACAATAGATATTCAGTCAGCTCTCATTATAGTCAATCTTTCGGGACCGGCAAAAATGTTGACTACAACGAGAGTTTTCTGTAGTCCAGGACTATCGCCCTCTATTGATATTTCCTTTTCTTCTGTTTAAAGTCAGACGAACAAATTTGTTAACATTCTTTCCCTGTAATCATTACCATGATTTGCAAATAACTAACATTGTAAATATCCTAAATGCAAAAAGAATACTCATTGTGTATGATGAAGATGCGGGTATGATTTAAGATATTTTTACACGTATTTCCCAGTTTAAAATAATAATATACCTATATAAATTTCAGCTGGAATTTGTTTTTCGAAACTCATTCAAAACAATTTTACTGGAAAAATTGAAGTGTCAGTTCAACGATTCACTAATGTATTACCGAAATTTAATTTTGCTCCTTTCCAACTGATTATAATCTGGATGTTCAACATCAGCAAAGTAAAAAAAAAATATATATGTATATTTTTTTTTCCTGTGATGATTTAATTTTTTTCAAACTATATTTTCAGATTATTCAAGCGAATGATGTTATGAAGATCAAAAATAAGTTACTGTTAGTACGTATAGACGAGACAATTATTCAAAAAAAGGCGTTTAATGTAATTACATACTTACAAAATAACATTTTACTTAAAAGAAATAAAGTTTACGTATACTCCCGACACCATGAAGTAAGAAAAATAATTAAAGTACCAATTAAGTAAATTACTTTAACACAAAAAATATAATTAATTATAGAATATTACTCTGTTTGAATTGACCTTCCAAGATAATACGAAAAATATGAATCTTTTTATAAAAACCAATTTAGGACTGGACTGTGACTTACAACAGAAATGTAAATTTAAAACTATTTCTGAGGAAAAAAATTTACAAAAAACCAAAATTTAATATTTGTTGCTTTAATCGGGTAAATTAAATAAATTTGCCCAAAAATTTTAAAATTTACAGTTCATAGTTAATTGCTTTAAAATTGTTTTATTTTTTAAATATAGAAAAACTTGTGGAAAGCGCCAACTCTGGCAGATCACATTCTATTACACCTTTTATACGATATAAAATATTTGATGTAAGTATACGAAAAAAAATTAAAAATGAAAAGACTAAAGAAGAACCATACTATATGTATTGCTCTTTGCAGTCCCAGATATGTTCAACCTCCATTGAAAAAACCTAAATCGAATGTACAGTATTTAATTGAACTTTAAATTAAATGAAATATGTAATTATAATATAATGTAAACATATTTTCAGAAAAAAGACAGAACGGATATGGGCAGATGGCTAAGAGGAATGACCTCAGAGCATATTAGTTCTTATATAGTTTTTCCTGGACTAATAGACACATGGGCATTTTTAATCAGACAAAACAATACAAGAGAATATTTATGGTTGACATACCTGAAACCATTTCCATTGTCAATTTGGTTATACATATCTGCTATATATTGTTTCATGGTTTTACTTTTACTTCTGATGAAAAGACCCACAACATCTATCTCAGGTTATCTCATTTCTATTTTTATGCAGTTAATGCACACCCAATCGTCTACACTACGTCCATAAAAATGTTTCGTTTCTTTCGAATTTTAGGCCGAGTGTTAGTAGTAATAAACCGAGCGCAACACAAGGTGCGTTCAATTCATCTGGATTATGTATAATCCAATTATAGTGGATTCCAATTGAATTCTACAATTCTTTCAATTACGATAGGTGCTTTTTATGTCATCAACTGATAATTTTACTGAGAACTGAGAATCTAACTCATAAAAACTATCGACGAGAGCATACGCTCGGATTCGTTGAATTCGAATTTTTAGACGAATCTCATTGGTCGGCGCGCCTATTGTTTTGATTAATTAGCACCATGAAAAATATTCAAAAATAAATTTATCTTTTATCCACTTCTGAAACAACTAGCCATCAGAGCGAGCCACTCCACCCCAATCTCAAAATGGCGATGGCGCAATGTTTCACAAGATTTCACGAGATTTCGCGAGGTTTTACTAGATTTTGCAAGATTTTGCGAGATTTTACGAGATTTCGCAAGATTTTACAAGATTTCGCAACATTTTATGAAATTTCGCAAGATTTTATGGAATTCTACAGGATTTACATTCGCTCGGGTATTTCGTTAAAATTTTGTAAAATCTCGCGGAATCTCGTAAAATCTCGTGAAATCTCATAAAATTTTGTGGAATCCCGTGAAATCTCACGAAATCTTGTGGAATCATATAAAATCTTGTGGAATCTCGCAAAATCTCGTAAAGTCCTTTAAGAAATATAGATATAGATTTGTTGTTGTAGTTTTTCTCGTTAGATTCTCTTCCGGAATATCACTCGCGCTAGTGATTGTTGAAACAGCTTGCAACCATTCATTTTTTACTCATTGGTAAAACCACTCAATTCAATTCAATTCAATTTAATTCCATATACAATATATATATTACATTTTGGAAGGGGGATTAGGGAAAATAAACAAGTCAAATGATTCCAATACATCGTATACGACAGATCGAAACATAGCAAAAAAACAAACAAAAACCGAATATCCTTCAAAGATCGATTACGGCTCGCCGGCACGCTTAGCCGCGCACCGAAACTTAAAGGTAAACATTAAGTCAAGAAGCTCCACATCCACACTGCCCGCCAAGCAAACCTCCCAATTACGCCATTTATTTGAAAACTTGCGCGTTGTCCTCAAAAGCGGACATCGCGTAAAAATATGATCCAGGGTCTCCACCTCTCGCCCACACAGCCGACAAAGTTGATCTCTCTCTACCAACCACTTCTTCTCCCCTCTATGCTCGTTTCCGCATCGCATTCTTGTCCACATCTCACGATTTATAGTAGAAATACGCAGATCTTGCAAATACTCTGCCTCCAAAAAGTCCTGCTTAATCCTTCTATAGTAAGGGCAAAAGGTGGAATCATCTATCTGTCGCCAATGCCTTTGAAGACCCTGCTCGATCAACGTGCTTAACGCATCTTCCATCCAAAACACAATGTTCTCGACCTGGTTCTGTCTCATGGCGGCAACCAGCTCACAACTGCCAACGTTATTCACCATCTTCTCAAAATCAAGTCACCATACAAATTTCGGGTTGCAGTTCGGATTCATCATTTCTTTCAAACAGATTAGTGGCCATCGTTTTCCATCCATTTTCAAAATATGCAAAACATACTTAAAAACACGCTTCATTGCTACACACTCCAAATCATTCCGACCCAACTCCATTGCCCACAAATAGTCAGGAGTGTTAAAATTAAGTCCAAGGATCATCTTCATAAATTTCCCGTTCACAATCTCGATTTCCTCACGTCTCCTATTTCCCCAAATTTCCACACCGTACATTAACACCGGAAGCAGTAATGATTGGAACACTGAGAGCTTATGTTTCATTGTCTGCATCCCTGATCTTCGCATAATACTCCAAGAAGCATTAACAATCTTTTGCGCCTTCCCACGAGTAGTTGTCAAGTGATGCCTAAACACATTCTTTGTCGAGAACCAAAATCCAAGGTATTTGTATTTGTTCACCACCTCAATCGGCTGACCTCCAAAAGACCACTGGTAAAACCACTCGTGCATCTAAAAATTGCGCTAGTGTGATTGTCGAAATAAGCTTGTAGCAATGAATTTTTTTACTCGGTAGAAATCACGAGTGCATCAAAAATTGAGACCTGAATAAATCACGAGTGCCCACAGCACACAGTGGTTTATTCTGGTCGCAATTTTTAGATGCACGAGTGGTTTTACCAATGAGTAAAAAAATGAATGGTTGCAAGCTGTTTCGACAATCACTAGCGCGAGTGGTATTCGGAAAGAGAATCTAATGAGAAAAACTACAACAACAAATCTGTCTATATTTTTCAAAAGATTTTACGAGATTTCGCGAGAGTTTGTCTGTCATATTGCATGGAATTTCAGCTGGGATTCCAAGAGATTCCACGAGATTTTGCAAAATTTTACAAGATTTTGCGAGATTTTACGAGATTCTATGGGATTCTACGAGATTCCACAAAATTTCACAAGATTTTACGAGATTTTACAAGATTTCACAAGATTTTAACAAAATACTGAAGCAAATGTAAATTCTGTGAAATCGCGCAAAATCTCATAAAATCTCGCAAAATCTCGTAAAATTTTGTGAAATCTTGCGGAATCTTGTAGAATCTCGTGGAATCCCGTGAAATCCCGTAAAACATCGCGCCATCGCCATTTTGGGATTGGGGTGGAGGGCTCGCTCTGATGGTTAGTTACAGAAGTGGATAAAACAAATTTATTTTCGGATATTTTTCATGGTGCTAAATAATCAAAACAATAGGCGCGCCGACCAATGAGATTCGACCAGAAATTCGAATTCAACAAATCCACGCTTACGCACTCGTCGATAGTTTATCCGAGTTAGATTCTCTAAATAAATTTGAACGCACCTATTGTAATGCGATCTGAAATTTTAACTTGAAGTTTTATGTGAGACAAAAAGTTAGACTACATTTGACTTCCAAACTTGTCAGAAAATATCAATTACTAGTGTTGGTTTACCCTATAGTGAATAAAGTTAAAAACACCTGTGACGATCCGATATTCGGGGAAATTACCAAGTGATAACAACCTCGAAATACTGCCTAAATCACTAACAGCTACGCGAGATCTGGAAGTAATAACTCTTGATGTGAAAATGTACAGAAACTCACAGGAAAATATACAACATAACTTATCAAAACATAACATGATTACTTTATTAACATAGCACTGACTGATTAATACTTATATAAACATGAAGCCAGGAATGGTATACTATTGAACAGAGATATCATAATATGAATATGAGCGGGTGGATCTGGAAAGTATCTGAATCTGGATCATTAGCTGTTATTCCTGGTTTCCTAAGGTGGTTCTAGCACGGTATGGACGGAAGATCAATCCGACTAACGGTTGACTTTTGGCTGTATTCATCACAAGGTATGGGCTGACATTGCCGAGTGACAATGTGTCCCAGACTGATGACTAACGGGACGCTGGCCACATGACTAGAGTACCGGTTAACGAAACAATACGATAGGATAAATAACATACACAAGAGTTGAGTGGGGTGTCGCGTGGGTCAAGTGTCCCACTTGGCCTTCATCCGTATAGTCTGGCACTCCGCATCGCGACTAACACGTTAACAGATAATCATCCAACCCAAAGTAGAATGGTCACGATAATTGGCATGTCCAGATCAACAACTACCACTCATGTGTCACAACATCATGTCATCACTACTTTTGTATTCGCGGTACATAGGCCTTCATAACATAAATGCTATGGTTGTTGCACCTGCCGGTTCGAGAGTCTTAAAAAGGCGTTCTGAAACCACATCAACTAGATAACTTTGAACATAACATTAATATATCTTTAAGGGGAATCTGCAACCAAATAGAGCTCTGTGAGCCCTTTTATAGTGGTTGCTCCCTTGGTGGTCAGACGGTGTCCAATTGAACATCAGTACGACCATTAGAGGCGGGCACTACAGGATTATGTTGATTTATCTTTGTTTATTTTCGTATTTATTCTAGCTATTGTATTTATGTTATGATTTATTGATGTACTGTATAAATCACTGTACTATTATCACTTTGTAAATATTTGTTTTGGGTGTTCCCTCTGAGCTACCGTAGTTCAGGCGCCACTTTTTGATCTTTTAAATAAACATTAGCACTTGTGCTTTTGACAGGTGTCTTGACAACATGACTCATCTTCTTTCGCACTACTCAACACAGATTCAACTCAATTTTGCACACTAAATACAACATGGTTATGGGCCCAGCACGCTTCCACTGCGTATCAATGATTTGGAGTTCGTTTTTTTGTGTTTTTGTGCGCTTTCTTGTCATGTTGGAGCGCGAGGTCGTTTGTTGAGTTCGCGAGGCCTAATCGCGAGTTTCGAGGCCAGAGTGTGAGCTGTTTGTGTTTGTCTCCAGCCCAGTAGAGACAAATCAAGGTAATACTTGATTATTATTGTTGTTTGGCCTTTTTATTGCCGAATTTCCAATTTTTCAGTGTCGGACAGCATTTTCATCATTTTCAAGGACGCAGCAAGGTCATTTGGAGCCAACTTGGACTGTTTTCATCATGCGACAACGTTTTGCAGTTTGAATCAGCGTATCCTAAGCAGATTTTGGAATTTAGCGACCTTTTGTGCGACATTTCCGAAGATTTTTCGTATTTGAAGCAATTTTCATCGTGTGAGCGACTTCAGGGATTTGATGTGACAAAATTCACGAACAAATACATTAGGGAGTCATCAAGGCAGCCTACACGGAAGCCAACATCAGGAAGATATTACTCCTTTAGGGGAGATCTTTTCTTTATTATTGTTATCTGTCCACTCATTTTTCACCTTCGAGATTGCCCATCCGTAAAGGACTTTTATTTTCATCCCGAGTATCTGGTACACGCACTTCCCTTCTCTATCATTTTGGTTGGGGAAATTGTAGCATATTTAATTTATTTCTCTTGAGCGAATTTTTCAGATTTTGTAAGATCGGATTTGATCTTCAAGGTTTTTCTGAATTTTGAAGTTATTATTTGAGTTTTTGGTCGAGTTTTGTAAATTCAAGTGTGAATTTACAAATTTTCGAGTGTTTATTGACCTTAGCTTTAGTAATTATCTGGGATTTTTGGGATTTGTTAGCTTAGTAAGCAGTTTTTCTGATAAAAACTCAAATTTTTCGAGTTTTTGCTATAAAATTCGAATTTTGTGGTTTTGATTTTTATCAATCCGTATATTATTTGCGAGTTCTGGGTGCAATTAAGGACTTAATATTACGTATTAGTCAAGGATTGATAGTGATTATCAATAGATTTAGGAATTTTGAGGCAGAAATTTCAGTTTTTGGAGGTTTTTGCATATTTTCATAATTTTGATTTTGAAAAAACGTGTTTTTGTGATTTAGTCACGAACATCTTTGAGTTTTTGGGTCTAAGTTCATTTGATTTTCACCTCGAGCTTAGAATTTTTCGAATTTATTGTATAAATTTTGAATTATTATTATTGGAATTTTTTGAATTTCGACTTTTTTTGCAGATTAGAGTGTAGTTTGCATATTTTCGTATATTTATTGGTTTTGTAATAGGTATTAGGTCCGTATTAACAGTGTTTGTTAATACATTCAGTAGGTTTTGGCTAAAAAATTCCACTTAGTGAATTTTTGAAGTTTTTTTTCGAGCTTTATTTGCATTATACGCAGTGTTGGCCCCGCTACTGAATAAAAGTAGCGCCGACCGCTAGCGCTACTTTTACTTTTCAAAAAATAGTAGCGCCATTGCTATCGCTATTTTTGTATAGCTAGTAGCGATTTTTTCGCTACCGCTACCGCTACTTTGCGCTATTTTCACGCTATTTTTCCGCTACTAATAAAAAAGATCAAAAATCAAAAATCAAAAAAAAAAAAATAAATTTTTAAAAAAAAAATACCAAAAAAAATCAAAAACTTAATAAAACAGAATATTTAGATTGAAAACGAAGACGAATTTTTATTATAGAGAAAACATGCTTATATATTCAGAAAAATGAAAATAAAAAACGCACATGACACATAGGTGCTAAATGCAGAACCTGTATCTACAATATGTATGTATCATGAGTCGTTTTTATTTTCATTTTTCTAAATTATTATACAGAATAAAACGGCACCAAATGTAGCAAAAATATAGCGGAAAAAGTAGCGAAATTTCGCTACTTTTTCTGTTATTTTAGAAAATTAGTAGCGCCGCAACTGTATCGCTACTTTA
>JH431979.1:13910-68708 GCA_000239455.1 Strigamia maritima | reverse complement strand
AAACTTAATAAAACAGAATATTTAGATTGAAAACGAAGACGAATTTTTATTATAGAGAAAACATGCTTATATATTCAGAAAAATGAAAATAAAAAACGCACATGACACATAGGTGCTAAATGCAGAACCTGTATCTACAATATGTATGTATCATGAGCGTTTTTATTTTCATTTTTCTAAATTATTATACAGAATAAAACGGCACCAAATGTAGCAAAAATATAGCGGAAAAAGTAGCGAAATTTCGCTACTTTTTCTGTTATTTTTAGAAAATTAGTAGCGCCGCAACTGTATCGCTACTTTAAATTTAAAAGTAGCGAATTTTATAGCGCCGCTATGTAGCGGTAGCGTGGCCAACACTGATTATACGTCATTATTAGGGCTTTAGAGTTAGGGTTAATAGTTTTAATTCCTGTATTAGCTCAGTTTATTTTTCGAAAAACATTATTAAGTTTACAATGGCAGAAAAAGACAGGATCTTAAGTTTTAAAAAGTTGAATGAATTAAATTACGTTAGTTGGAAACGGGATATGATAGCATGTTTGGCAAGAAAGGGGCTTAGTGATTTTATCAATTCTAAACATGTTTTGGCAGCGGGTTCAACTCCTGCAGAAACTAGGCAGTTCAATATTGACAAGTCTAAGGTAGGGGGCATGATTTTTCTGGGAATCGAGGATAAGCTGAAGTGTTTATTAGATGGGATCTCAGAACCTGACAAGCATTGGGATAAGTTGGCCAAAACGTATGAGCCTAAGTCCAAAGCAGGTATTGCGTGTCTCTTAGGACAGTTTCACCTAGCACAGATGCAGCCGAACGAAAGCATAATCTTGTTTCTAAACCGCATTAGGCAATTATCGCGTGATTTAGAGTTAGCGGGGAAGAAAATAGACGACTCTGACATAGCTTATCAATGCTATGCACTTTACCCCTGCAGTATGATGTCATTGTCAGTCAGATTTATAAATAGCCCGATGGTGACATAACTCCGACTAAAGTTGAAGAAGCTTTAATCGAAGAGTATGAGAACCTAAAATCGCGAGATCAACGCACTAAAAGTTCTAGTGGGGATAATGCTTTATCTACAACCGGGAAAGCAGTTAACAAGAATAAGTCCAATACGGGAGTTATCTGTTACAACTGTGGGTTGAAGGGACATTACTCCAAGGATTGTCGTAAAAAGTCAAAGAGGGAAGTGACTTGCACTATTTGTAAGGTTGTTGGACATTATGACACTTCGTGTAAGAAGAGTAAGCCACCCAAGGAGCAATCATCTAGTAGTTCAGTCTCTTTCTCATCGTTTGACGACGCGTTGATTATAGACAGTATGAATGTGACATCAGACACCAATGAATGGATTTGGAACACGGGTTCTGGTGCTCATATGTGTCATGATGAGAACTTGTTTATGCAATTAACCAGGAGTAAGCCATACAATGCCTATTCTGGTACCTTTGATGTCGAGGGGATTGGTACGGTACGGTTCAACCATCTAATTGGAAGGGTCAACCATAGAATAACACTTAATAATGTTGGATTCGCCCCAAGTGGGAAAAGAAACTTAATTAGTGGTTCTAGAGCAATGGAAGCGGATTGTTCCTGGACGGGTAAACAAAATGAAATTTTAGTAAAAAAATAAGAATAACAAGCCGACGTTAAAATTTGTTAGGGATAAGGGTTTATTCAAATTGGATGCTACAAAAGACGTTTCAAAGGGAGATTTATCGTATTCTGATGTAGTTAAAAATGGAATTCCTGTTAAATCAAAAGTTAATATAGCTGAGAATAAACCGAATGCACACTTAGAATTATGGCATCGCCATCTAATGCATACTAACATCGACACCTTAGTTAAAATGTCCAAAGAGAATGCAACTAGAGGATTACCCAACCTTACTAAAAAGGATTTAAATTGTACGACTGGCATACAGGCAAAACAAACTAAGAAGTATGGGAAGGCTAAACCCAATATTACAACTAAGGGGGTTTTAGAACTTGTTCATACAGATGTTTGGGGTCCCACCAAGTATGAGAGTAAGGGTGGAGCTAGATACTACATATCTTTTGTTGATGATTACTCACGATGGGTTAAAGTATACGTCATTAAGAGTAAATCATAAGTTAGTGAGTGTTTTGATAAGTATATCAAATATGTCGAGAAACTAGCTGGAGCACAAATTAAACGTATCAGATCTGATAATGGTACTGAATATGTTAATGACAAGGTTAAACAGATTTTGAAAGATAACAACATTCAACATGAATTAACTAACATCTACTCTCCGCATATGAAAGGGCTGAAAGGTTTAACAGATCAGCGATTGAAGCATTTACGATCAGCCATCATAGATGATAATTTAGATAGGGTCTGGTGGGCTGAGGTACTTATGGCCTTTACGCACGTAAAGAATCGACTGAGTCAGAAGTTATTAGGAGGCTTGAGGCCATACGAGATTATTTTTGACAGAAAGCCTAATGTAAATTATTTTCAGATAAATGGGTCGAGGTGTTTTCGGCTGTTGCCTAAAGTACAAAGGGACAGTAAACTTGGGCAGGTGTCGACAAAATGTGAGATATTCATGGAACACGAAGGGTTATCGCGTGTATGATCCCAGTGATGATAAAGTTTACAATTCACAGGATGTAAGATTTGTAGAAACCCCACGGAAAAGTGATAAAGAAAATATTGTTGAGTTTGATGCTAATAATGAGGAAGACCGGGAGAATGCTACACCTACACCTACACCTATTCCCAAACCTGAACAAACTAGAACTAGGTTAATTACACCAAAAGCTGAACAACCGATTTGGGAAAGACGAGCTAAACAACGACCACAGACAGGTTGTCATCCAGGTCGTTATGATGCTACACTATCACAGAGGGGTTAGACTTTTAGGTCCACTAAAGCTGTAATCAAGTACTGTGAAGATAACAGTATTGGATATTCTTTAGAAAGTGTTAAAGATTCATTCAAATATAATAATCCATACATCGGGACGTGGGATATAGCAAAAGTTGCCGATGGAGGAAGTGTGAATTCTTCTACTGATTCTCCTGATAAGGGTGTGTCGTCAACTTCTGCGTGTGGGAATGAATCGCACCTAGCTGACTTGAGCATTTATTTTAACGGTCTGAAATGCTCAAATGTAGACTTAGCTAATCCGCTAACCTATACAGAAGCAATTAGGGCTCCTGACAGGATTGACTGGGAATTAGCTATGCATTACGAGATCAAGACTTTAGAGAAAAGGAATGTTTTTAAAGAAATAAATAGAACTAGTGACATGAAGGTCTTAGACCACTAGTGGGTTTATGTCCAGAAACACTCTAGGGGCAATGTCGCCATCGTGCTCGACTTGTTGCTAGGGGGTTCCTGCAAGAGCATGGTACTGAGTTTACCGAGGTGTATAATTCGGTTGTCAATTTCATCGTTGTTAGATTCTTGTTTATTATTCTCGTCTTGATCCTTAAGTAGGTTGACACACATTTGGATGTTAAGTGTGCTTTCCTATATGGCGACTTACCGGAAGACATTTACATGACTATTCCGGATGTGTTAAATACTGACAAAAACCGTGTTTAGAAGCTTTGGAAGTCTTTATATGGTCTTAAGCAAGCCGGAAGGCAGTGGTATATTAAGTTAAGCGAGGAAGTCACTAAATTAGGTTTTAGCAAGTTTATTTCAACCCAATGCATATACAGGTTGGGGTGGGACATTGTAATCCTATTTTATGTTGACGACATTATTGTGTTCGCTAAAGATGAGAAGACTAAGTTACGAGCAGTCGATTTGCTAAACAAAGCTTTTAAATGTGTTGATTTGGGAGAAACAAAGAGATAGCTAGGCATTGATATCGTACGTGAGCCAGATGGGATACAATTTAGCCAAATTTCTTATTTGACTAGTTGTCGAAAAGATTTAGCAATTTTGCATTTAAGCGGGTTGCCGAACCATTCAAGGTTGGTTTCGATTTGGCAGAGTTGAACTTATAGTGGGTGATATCTTGGATTTGCGTAATTACCCATACAGAACCTTAGTAGGAATTTTATTATTTGTTTCTCGTTACACTATACCAGACATATGTATAGCGATTGGTATTTTAGTATGATATAATGCCAAGCCGACTTTAGTACATTGGAATTGCCTACTACACCTCTGGTACTATGTTCTAAGTACTAAGGAGAAAACTATACATTTGAGTAAGAATTTCGATTTGGGAATTAACTGTTTTGTTGATGCCAGTTGGGCGACATCTCCTGGTGACAGGAAGTCTATTACGAGATACATTGTTTGTATAGGTAATAACCCAGTGATTTGGTGCACTGCAAAACAGAATTTAGTAACGATGAGTGCTATGGAGTTTGAGCTTATAGCACTGTCGGAATTGACAAAAGAAATTATTTGGTTTAAGAGTTTGTTAGATGAGATTAGTAATGTCCGTGGTATAAATTTCAGTAGAGTTTCTGTAAATTGTGATAATCGAGCGGCCATACATTTCATAAGTAATGATATGGAAAACTCTAAAACCAAGTACATTGATGTAAAACTACAGTTCGTGAAACAGAATTACCAAGCAGGTTTATTTGATTTACGGTATGTCTATACTAAGAAGAACTTGGCTGACATACTAACCAAACGTGTGAACAAAGAGAAGATTAACGAACTTTGTAGATATTTAAATGTATATTGTTGATTTTATTCATTATTGTTTATATAGAATAAATGCGAACGGGAAAATTGTTGATTTATCTTTGTTTATTTTCGTATTTATTCTAGCTATTGTATTTATGTTATGATTTATTGATGTACTGTGTAAATCACTGTACTATTATCACTTTGTAAATATTTGTTTTGGATGTTCCCTCTGAGCTACCGTATGTAGTGTTATTGTATTGCGCCGTTAGGTGGCATTAGTTGTTCTTTACTAAATAAAATAGGCTTATGTTCCGTGTTCAACCGCGTGGTGCTGGCTTGGGGAATATCCCAGATAAATACTGTTAAATAAGGCAAGGCAGTATACTACATTGGCGACGAGGATACTATGATTGCAAACCACATCCAGCCTTTGGAGAAATTCCAGATGGACCTGCCACACGCTGGTGAGAGATGGATTAAATACAAATGGGCATTCTCGCATTATGCGGCTGCAATGGGCACCAAGGCAACGACCATGAAAGCGTTATTGTTACACACCGCTGGAGATGATATGCAAGAACTGTATGAAACATTCGTATTTCCACCACCAGCAGCTGGGCAAGTAGCAGATCCAACTTATGAGCAAGTTATAATGAAACTTGATGAGTATTTTGAACCCAAACGAAACGAGACTTATGAACGTCATATTTTCCGTGCTGTGTCACAGCTAGAAGGTGAAAATGCAGATGCGTATGTCACTAAACTACGTAAACTAGCCAAGTATTGGAACTTCGGAGCGGAGGTAGATACTCATATTAGGGATCAATTTATTGCTCGTTGTGCTTGCGACAAAATCAAACGCCGATTACTGAGAGAAGAAAATTTAACTGCAAAAAGTGCTAGAACTGTCACGTGTCATGGAGACTGTGGATGAGCAGATCACAACCATGGCAGCAAAAAATCAGACTTTATCCAATGAAGCAGTTAATTTTGTCAAATCGAATCAACGAAACGAACGGAGGAATTGGTCACCGCGGAGTCAGCCAAACCATGATGAGAAAAGCGGAGCTGCAGATATGCGTGATGCACCACAATGTACGCGATGCGGTCGCCGTGGACATGCTGGAGCCAATTGTCGGGTCGCGACTAAAGCAAAATGTCACAAGTGCGGTAAACTCGGGCATTATGCCAAATGCTGCCGGTCGCAGAAGAAAGTGCATGAAAAAGCTGCTTCAAGTGGGTCCAAGAATAAGACTGTTTTATTGACGCAACAACATGATGTTTCAGACGACTGGGTGTTTGCTGTTGGAAGAACGAGGGATAAGCGCAAAATAGAGCTTAAACTCAACAATAGGATGGAAACTTTGTACATCGATACGGGTTCATCAGTCAACATTTTAGCACCGTCGGTTTGGGACCGTATTAAGGACGAGCGCAGTGTGTTGAAGCCGACAACGACAAGAGTGTATGGTCAAGACACGCCGTTGCTGTTGCTAGGAGAAGCAGATGTCCAATTGGAGTTTCATGAACATATGATAACATGTACTTTTGTAATCACCAACAAAGACTATCCGTGCATTTTGGGTGATGACGCGTCAGAAAAAATTGGTGCTGTGACATTTCCGTGCGAAGTTAACTTAGTTTCTGGGGACATTGATCATATTGTGGGAAAGTATGAAAAGGTTTTCAAGGGGCTAGGAAAATTAAAAGGTTATCAAGCGACAATTGAGATGCAAGAGGGTGTTAATGTGCCAAAGCAACGAGTGTGGAGATTACCGTATCATTTGAGAGGGCCAGTGGAAGATGAAATACATCGTTTAAAAGTGATGGAGGTAATTGAGGAGGTTCCCGATCCTATGGACCCCAATTTGGTTATTAATCCCCTGAGGCCGGATGTAAAAAAGAATGGTTCAATCGTTTGTGTCTGGCTGCTATGGCTTTAAATGAGATAATAAAAAAACCAAAATGTCTGATTCCTTTGATTGATGACATGATTCATGAAATGGCAGATTTTGCCATGGCGTCGAAGCTAGATTTCAATGAAGCTTTTCAGCAAATTGAACTAGATGAAGGATCAAGGAATTTAGCAGGTTTTTCGACCGAGTCTGGCACCTATCGATTTACGAGATTAGTGTACGGAATTTCGGTGTCGGCTGAGATTTTTCAAGCGATCATACAGCGTGTTTTGAGCACCTGTCCAGGAGTCAAAAATTATGCCGACAATGTAGCAGTTATTGGTAAGACTGTTGAGGAGCACCATCAGTATTTAGAGCAGGTTCTGAAAACTTTGCAGGAAAAAGGCCTAACTTTAAATAGAAATAAGTGTAAGTTTGGTTTAAAAAAATTATCGTTTTTGGGGTACCTAGTGACTACTCGAGGAGTTGCCCTGGGGGAAGAAAGAGTCCAAAAAATTAAGGAACTGCGAGAACCGACAGATATTCATAAGTTACGGGGAGTGTTAGGTTTAGCTAATGCCTGTTCGCAATTTTTACCGGGTTTGGCAAACATGACTGAGCCATTGCGAAGGTTAACATGAAAAAAAGCAGTTTGGCATTGGGGTCCCGACCAACAACAGCTTTCTTAGAGTTGAAAGAGGCAGTGGCCAATGCGGCAATGCTGACGTTCTTCAGGAAAGACTTGAATACGGTGTTGGTAGTGGATGCGGGTCCGGGCAGACTAGGGGCAGTGCTTACTCAGAAACAGAGTGATGGTCATCTCAAACCGATATGTTTTGCAAGTAAAGTTTTAACTGATACTGAGCGACGCTATTCGCAAACCGAAAAGGAAGCGCTAGCGGTAATCTGGGGGTGTGAGAAATTTCATTTATATTTGTATGGTAGGGAATTTACCGTTGTTACTGATCATAAACCCTTGGAAGTAATTTATTCGGCACATTCCAGAGCTTCTGCAAGAATTGAAAGATGGTTTTTGCGTTTACAGCAATATAAATTCACCATTAAGTACGAAAGTGGTATGACAAATATTGCGGATCCATTTTCTAGGTTGCATTCACAAGATTTAAAACCAGATGGGTCAATTGCCGAACTAACTGAGAGTTACGTTAATTTTTTAGTGCATCATGCGATTCCGAAGGCAGTGTTAACAGACGAAATTGTAGCGGCAACCTTAGAGGATAGCGAAATGCAAAGTTTAGTTCAGGCAATAACGTTAGGTAAATGGTCAGAAGAGTTAGACCCATATAAGCATATACGTACGGAATTGGCGTGCGTTGATGGCATTATTTTGCGCGAAAATCGAATTGTTGTGCCTGCGAAATTGCGTAAGAGACTATTAGCGATTGCACATGAGTCTTCAAGGAATCGTGCGAACAAAGGCGTTGCTTTGAGGTAAGGTCTGGTGGCCGGGAATCGATTCTCAGGTAGAGGATTTAGTCCGTGCCTGCATCCCGTGTCAAGTTCAAGGAAAACCGGAGCCCCCACAACCTTTGGTAATGACAACCTGGGCAACAGCACCATGGACGCATTTGACGATAGACATTTGTGGTCCTTTTCCAGATGGTCACAAAGTGTAGTCGTCCTTGTTGATTATTTTTCAAAATGGCCTGAGGTAATGGTAACAAAAAATACGTCTGCTGAGAAAATTGTTGAGTGGTTAGATAATGTTTTTGCCTCTCAAGGTTTGCCGGAGTCGATTACAAGTGATAATGGCCCGCAGTTCATTTCTAGATGTTATAAGGCCTTTGCAGAGCATAATGGCATTAAGTTGAGACATGTAACACCTTACTGGCCTCAAGCAAATGGTCAAGTAGAAAGACTAAACCGAGCGTTTTTAAAGGCGGTCAGAGCAGGAAAATTGCAGGAACTGGGATTAAAGGAGTCGCTGAGTAGTTTCATTCGAATGTATCATGTCACGCCACACCGAATGACAGGGAAGACGCCGGCTGAGTTGCTGACTTCTCGTATATTTCGCACTAAATTGCCTACTGCTAGTAAGTTGGCGTGGGCAGGTGAAGTGACATCGAAGGAGACTGTAGTGAGGATGCATGCTAATTTAAAAAAAGAGAAAGACTATGCAGATAAGAGGCGTGGGGCAATAGACTCGGGTGTGAGAGTAGATGATAGAGTTCTAGTCAAAGATCCAATTTACAAGAACAAGTTGTCCACACCATTCGACAAGGAGCCTGCGCTGGTAAAGGAAAGTCAGAATGGACAATTGAAGGTCATCACATCTGATGGACGAGAGCTGTGACGCAGAGTGGCGCAAGTGAAGAAGTTGCCACAGAGTGTTAAGTTCGAGATGCGGATTCCGGATGTTGATGCGGATGATGATGTCCCGGGTACAGAGACTGAATCGTGCGTGGTCGAGAATGAAGTTCAGCTGAAAGGTCATCAAAGGCCTCAACGAGAGAGACGACCGCCGGGATATCTGAAGGACTATGTGTGTGATTAATGGACAGAGTTTCTTGTGATCTTGTTTGTTTTATATTTAAGTGTATCATTCCTTGTAAAGTTTGTATTCCGTTGTTTTTTTAAAAAAAAGAGATGTAGTGTTATTGTATTGTGCCGTTAGGTGGCGTTAGTTGTTCTTTACTAAATAAAATAGGCTTATGTTCCGTGTTCAACCGCGTGGTGCTGGCTTGGGGAATATCCCAGATAAATACTGTTAAATAAGGCAAGGCAGTATACTACACTGTAGTTCAGACGCCACTTTTTGATCTTTTAAATAAACATTAGCACTTGCGCTTTTGACAGGTGTCTTGACAATATGTCTCATCTCCTTTCGCACAACTCAACACAGATTCAACTCAATTTTGCACACTAAATACAACAGATTAACAATGACATACACAAAGTTGGGCCAATCGGTGCAACTTCCTGCCAGAGTCCAAGTGAACTCTGCTTGACCAGGATCAAGGATCACTGATACAAACCAGGAAATAGGTCGCGCATTAGCAAGTGCGACTAATCCCTAAGCTACACATGAAAGGAGTAAGTGTTGTAGGGAATTCCTAACAACACTTTCCTTAAATAATAATCACTTTTGCAAGTGATTTCCATCCAATGTATAAATAATAATATGAAATATTATTTATCATAACTCAATAAATGTACAACCTTATATGAATTATTTACTCAACAAACTAATCTTGCTACTCAGTAAACCCAAAAGTGAGAATAATAAATAACTGGAGTTTGAGTTTGGCGAGGACAAACCGTCAGCACCATCTAGTGGCAGAATAACAAGTTGTTTCCGATTTTGGACCATCACACACCATTCTAGAATACCTAAGTGTTTTTATAACCAGTGACCACTGTTGTATTTTTGTATTTGTACATTTTTTGCCTACAAAACATTAGGTGCGTTCAATTTAATTTAGTGAAATTAAAGTGATATAGAAATGTAGTATTTTATTATTTTAAAATAAAGCTTACGTCATAAATGTATCATATTTTCATTATTTCCAGCGAACACTGACTCCTTGATTATTAAAACTGCTTTGTTTGGTGCCAAAACACCATATCAACAACCAAATAACAGCCGCCATTTTCACATGACTTTGTGACGTCAATTGACTGTTTGCAGCTAAAGGTTCTCATACACTTCATACAATTTTAATGGTTTTTATAGTTAAATTAAAAATGGTACCAAAGTTAAAAGTGATACCAAAGTTGAAAATAAATGGTACCAAAGTTGAAAATAGTACCATTTTCAACTTTGGTACCACTTTTAAATTTGGTACCATTTTTAACTTTGGTACCATTTTCAACTTTGGTACCACTTTTAAATTTGGTACCATTTTTAACTTTGGTACCATTTTCAACTTTGGTACCATTTTTAAATTTGGTACCATTTTTAAATTTAGCACCATTTTCAACTTTGGTACCACTTTCAACTTTGGTACCACTTTTAAATTTGGTACCATTTTCAACTTTGGTACCATTTTCAACTTTGGTACCACTTTTAACTTTGGTATCCTTTTTAATTTAACTATAAAAATTGTATGAAGTGTATGAGTGCCTTCAGCTGCAAACAGCCAATTGACGTCACAAAGTCATGTGAAAATGGCGGCTGTTATTTGGTTGTTGATATGGTGTTTTGGCACCAAACAAAGCAGTTTTAATAATCAAAGAGTCAGTGTTCACTGGAAATAATGAAAATATGATACATTTATGACATAAGCTTTGTTTTAAAATAATAAAATACTACATTTCTATATCACTTTAACTTAGTTGACTTAACTGCCAAGTTGACTAAACTGCCAAGTTGACTTAACTGCCAAGTTGACTTAAACTCATTACATGTGACGTTTTGGACGTCATAGTTATGGCAAATGACTCGCTTAAGGTAATTAATCTCACTTAAGTTGCGTTCAATATTGCCTGAATAAAATTCTTAAGTGTGAAGTTGACTTAAAGTAGCAGGATGTGATGTATTTGACGTCATATTCATCTAAAACCTCCTACTTTAGACATCTTTACTTAAGTTACCCAATTCGTATCTTAAGTCTTAATCTTGAGATTAACTACCTTAAGCGAGTCATTTGCTATAACTATTACGTCCAAAACGTCACATGTAATGAATTTAAGTCAACTTGGCAGTTAAGTCAACTAAGTTAAATCAAATTGAACGCACCTAATAATTGTTCAACTCAGCTCGACTATAGGATTAAAATAAGATACCACAATACAGTGTAACCTGTGCGGTCCGGACACAGTTGGGTCACAAAATTTTGTCCGGTCAGGACAGGTGTCCGGTCAGGAAAGGTGTCCGGGCAAAAGTATCTGTCCGGACTACACAGGTGATAGCTGCGATTGGCCATTTACAGTAGCGCTCAAAAATAACTGGTCGAGTTGTTTTTCCCTCATAACTTTTTTCTAACTTAAGAAATATACACCTAAATGGAGAAAACAGTAGGTGTGTTCAATTTCATTTAGAGATATTAACTTAGTTGACTAACTGCCGAGTTGACTTAAACTCATCAAATATGACGTTTTGGACGTCATAGTTATGGCAAATGACTTGCTTAAGGCAATTAAGCTCAGTTAAGTTGCGTTCAATATTGCCTGAATAAAATTCTTAAGTGTGTAGATATGCTGCATTTGACATCACATCATCTGAAACGTCCTACTTTATACATCTTTACTTAAGATAATCGTATCTTAAGTTAAGATGTCTAAAGTAGGAGGTTTCAGATGAATGTGACGTCAAATACATCATATCCTGTCTGGGTGTCTAGTCTTGCTTTTTTTAAAAATTTACAAACAAATATACTTTTTCAAATATCAAAAGTAACTGGTCAGATCAAAAATATCATAAATAATCAGATTAAAACAACATTTTAATCTGAAATTGCGAGTTAAACTAATATTTAGTAGGGTAACCCTTAGCTGCAATTACTGCCTGACACTGCTTTAGCATGGAATCAACCAACTTAATTATTTTTTCAATAGGGATGCTGTTCCATCCTTGGAGCAAAATTCGAATTTCTCATCCAAATTTTTTGCTTTTTGTCCTCTGCAATTACAATCAAGCTCTTCCCATAGATGTTCTATCGGTTTAAGTCAGGTGATTGGGAGGACCACTTCAAAAGTCAATTTTTTTTTATCCAAACCAATCCTGTACAAGTTTGGAGATGTGTTTGGGGTCGTTGTCCTGTTGGAACAACCACCCTCGAGGCATTTGACGTTTCACATGTGATAGCATTTGTTTCTTTAAGATGTCACAGTAAACTATTTTGCCCATAATCCCATGAATTTGATGCAACAGGCCTACCTCACTGCTACTAAAGCAGCCTCAGACCATCACATTTCCTCCTCCATGTTTGAAGGTCAAAAGTTGGAATCGAGGGTTAAAACGCTAGTTCTCTGGGCATCTAATATAGTGAATTCCATCTGATCCAAAAAGTAGGAACTTGCTTTCGTCACTCCATAACACTTTTGACCATTGTTTGGCAGACCAGTGCTGATGCTCTCGGGCAAACTCTAATTTGGCCATCCTGTTTTTTCTAGACACTAATGGTTTTTGCTGGTTCACAGCCATATAAATTAACTTTATTAAGGCGGCATTTTGTCGTAGATACACTGACATTGACATTAAGTGCGTTCAAATTCATTAAGATTACTTAACTTATTCAACTTAACAGTCTTAAAGTGACGTTTTTGCCCATATATAGTCAAAAACGTCACTTTTAAACAGTTAAGTCGAATGAGTTTAGATATTTAAACAAATTTGAACACGGCTATTGTAATCAACCCTCATTTCCTGGTTCAACACAATTGCATCTTTCCTGGGATCTGCAGTGGACAGTCATTTTAGAATCACATCTTCACGGTTTGTGGTTGCCCTTGACCTTCCAGCCTTGGAGGTATGTGAAACAGTCTCTCGTTCTCGAAAACATTTCGTAATGTCCGTTACAGCTGATTTTTTAGACCAAATTGGCTAGCTACACTACTATGTGAATTGCCCTTATTTACAGATGCTTTCTTAACAGGTGAAACGATATATTTACAAGGTGGAGTAGTGTATGACATCAGATGTCTAAAAGCATCTTAATGTGCAAATTACATTACGCAAAACATCCAACTTTCAAAAAGTATATTTGTATGTATATTTAAAAAAATAAAAGCAAGATTTTCTCCATTTCAGTGTATATTTATTTCTTAACAAATCATATATAATAATTAAATAAAAAAAAACTCTTTTTTATAAACATACCTTATATTAACACTAGTATTTTTTATCCTTCTATCTTTTCCCAAATGCACTAAAACTATAAAATAATTTTTTTTCTTTTTCTCTTTTCTCAAATGCACTAAAAATTATAAAATAATTTTTTTCTTTCTCTTATTTCGGAAAATACATAAGGTATGTGGCACGACGTTAGTTTAAATATTCGCCACATACCTTATGTATTTTCCGAAATGAGAGAAAGAAAAAAAATTATTTTATAAAGCCTGTGGATTTCATTAAAAACCATGAAATCAGAAGTCATAGTTTCAACTAAATCCCATGGGAAAGCCTGGATAACAGTGCTTTCATGTAATATCTAAAAACAGGTCCTTTCATAAGCTGCAATCAATATGCATGATGAATGAATAATGAAATGTTGATTTTAAATGTTAATTTTAAATGTTATACTTGATTATTTTTAGAAAATTCTTTTTAAAAACAATTCCAGTATTAGTTTTCTAAATAAATGTTACATCTCAAGTCCTTCAAATTCCTCTATATAACCATTTTTAAAATTTGACATTTATTTGACAATTTATTATCGAATACACCGACCCCTGGGGGCTTCCGTACAAATCACGCATATTTTACCATGTGGCGAAACATTCGATTTTTCAATTCAGAATGTTACAGGATATGAATTCTGTGAGTTCTAAATGATAAAAGAGATGGAAATACATTATTTCGCCCAAAATCAGAGATACCTAACGCACAGTTTTTTTTAAATTGACTTTTAAGATGAAAAAGTGCAATTTTCTGAGTTTGATCGCAATTGTAAATTCAGAATGTGACAGGATATGAATTCTGTGAGTTCTAAACAATAAAAGAGATGGAAATACATTATTTCACCAAAAATGAGAAATATCTACTGCACAGTTTTTTTTAAAATTGATTTTTAAGATGAAAAAAGTGCATTTTTTGAATACGCCGACCCCTGGGGGCTTCCATACAACGCGTATTTTACCATGCGGCCGAAACTTTCGATCGCAATTTAAACTACTTTTCCAGAAGTTCTGTAAAAAATAAACATAGCGGTTGTAATCAGCTTGAAAAGGGCTTTCTTTCTGTATTAATAACATGGCATATAGTGCATCTTTATTTTTTGAAGTGGAGTTTTGGTAAAAACATAACTTGGGCGCCATTTGCAATTTTCGAATTTTTAGCCAATCAGATTGCCTACATTCGGCTTCGCACATTCTGACATTCTGATTGGTGCTTTGCACATAAAGTGAAGTTAATATAAGGTATGTAAAAATCAAGTGTATTGTCCAGTTAGAAAAAAAGTTATGAAAAAAAATTGAAAAACAACTCGACCAGTTATTTTTGAGCGCTACTATACATATAGTAGTACCTGTGCGGTCCGGACATAGCGCCGACCGGACACCTGTCCAGTCTGGACACAATGAGCTGGGCCCAAACCCGTCAATCTCCAGCCGGAGATTGTCCAGACTAAGCAGGTAATTTAGAGTGCGCAGGATAATTCGGTTTGTCCGGTGTCCGAGCCAGAGAAGTGTCTGGACTGCACAGGTTTTTTTGCATGGCTGGGGATTGGCTGGGTTTGGGCCCAGCACATTATTGTGTTTGGACTAGACAGGTGTCCGGTCGGCGCTAGGTACGGACCGCACAGTATATATACTTTCAGTACAATGTAAAAAAGTTCACTTCTCAGTTTCACACGAATTATTGGATAGAGTTTATTATATTTCCTTCTATATCCCATCCACGGCACTTCTAAATAGAACAATTACTGTTAAATAATTAGTATCACTCTCCCTCTGTAGTGAAAATGAAAACCTAATATGAGACTTTGTTTCTATGACTGGAGAGCGACATAGAATAGTTAGCAGAAATTATCCAATATAGAAATAAAAAATTTTAGCTCAAGATTCCGTTGATGGGGTTTAGAAATAGCAATTGGAGTGATTTCCCTAAAAGTTTGCATTTTTTGGCATATTTAGCATCTGCAGGTTTCTTATTTTGCAAATGTTATGCCTGAGTAACATAACAAACATATTAGAATAAAATAATAAAAAAAACAATTTACTCTACAGTATAGTGTAATGCACATGCACATTTTACAATAATTGTACATGCACAATTGTATAAACGATAATTTCAAGTCATCTTTTTTTTTACAGTATGCATTATTACTGAAACAAAATATCTGTTTTTTCTGCTTATTTTTTTGAGCTACAATGCCATATTATATTCTTCATTAACTGTCTCCAATACTCGAAACCAGTATAACAACATCGAAGATTTACTGTCAGATAAAAAAATGAAATTATTTTCCTTTGGATGGACTCCAACGTATAGGGAAATTAAAGTAATATTATTTGGGGGCCATTTATCTGGGACGTCACAAAACCTAGGGTATAGGGGTACCCCATGGTGTAGTTCATGGAGTACCAAAAATTCAATTCTTAGACAGTTTTTTGGACAATCTAAATGTAAATAATAAATCTAAGTTAAAGAAGAGAATTATCAGCATAAGAAAAGTACAAACCTGCGGAAAGGCGAGATTACTAATAAGAGTAGCAGTAACTTAAGGAACAATATTAAAAAAATTAAAATGTCAGAAAATGTAAAGAGCCAACAAAAATTGTACCTTATTTTGTGATTTTTGTAATTTTTTATCATTACATTTTATTTTTTGTGATTATTACATTTTATCTATTAAATTTCATTCCACCATCCGCCAAAATAATTTTTGATCACTTAGTCATTTTTCACCATAGGGTACTCCTACCCCAGGTTTTGTTACTTCCCCATTTATCTCCTATATTTTTCCCCAAAATTCAAACTAAAAAATTCTCACTCTACTGTATGTATTAGCTTCGTCTTCTCTAAAATCTTTTCCAGCAAATAGTAATTTAATTTAAAATTTTTTTCAGCTTTATTAACTTTAACTTAAAGAAATACAATCACAAATTATACATTAGATCCGTTGCTTCACATAATTAATTCGTTTAGACTATAGCTACTGTAGACGCCTACTACCTAAAAACTTGTTTGTTTTTCCATAATGTCTGCTGAAAAAATTAAATTGATGCTTAAATAATGCATTTGGATGAGACACCTACTCATTTAAGGAAGATCAAAGTGATGCAGTTTTAGACGTCCAAGTCTCTTAGATACAAAATGAGATAAAAACACTAATAACTTGTGACAGATTACCATACCAGATTATGGTACCAACACAGACCACCACTACTTTATGACCCAGTATCTTATCCACCACTAGATAGCAGCAAGAATGGGATAATCCCCTGAAGTGACCTAATACTCAGCAGGGGGGAGGGGGGGGGAGGAGTTTAAGGGAGTATAAGAAGAAGAGACCAGCTGGTATTCAGGGTTGGGCGTGCTACTGAAGTGAACCGCCATTGCGTTACCCCTACTTTGAAAAATTTGTAGCAACGCGGCGCTACTTGCTGAAAATGAAGCGAATGTAGCGAATGTCATGCACTACTTTTCCGCTATTTGCAACGTTACAATAATGGAACGTTCCATTTACTCTGGCGACGGTATATCGTACATAAATGCCATTTGAATATTGTTTGGGTGACGTTTTGCCTAGGTATAGAAATAGCAAAAAGTAGTTCAACTTGCACTACTTTTTCGCTATTTAGGGCATAAAGACAATTGGCGCTACTTTCCGACTTAGCAATAGAAAGTAGCGAAATTTTAGCGCCGCTACAGTAGCGATGGCGCTTTTTTGCCCAACCCTGCTGGTATTAAGCTTGCAACCAAGACAAAAACCACAGCTTCCAGGCTCCTTGCTTGCCCAGTTTACTCATGGGGCTTCACCCCATGAGCAGATGTATTGGCTGCTGCTAACTACAGCACAAGCGATTCCGATCACTCCTTGTATTCTGCGAGCATGAGTGACCTGCCTTCATGGCACCGGCTGGTAAGCACGGAAGTGAGAGGTGATAAGATAGGACCCCTAAACTGACATAAAACTTAATATGGCATCTGTTGTTCCTTTTCTTTTAAGTAACTTGGGCCTTTAATCTCCCCTGTCTTATCCCCAAGGCAGATGAGGAATAAAATCCAATCACAAACTTACCAAACAAATACAAAAGCAGAGAAAAAAAGAACAGCTAAAAATACAAGGGAGAAAAAGGACAGATAATAACCAGAGATTCCATTAGCACCACTGCTACAGAAAAGATACACATTTACAAGTGGCTGAAATATTTGTACTAGTATAACAGTTTTCTTTTTGCACAGCATTGTTCGCAACATATTTGTTTTATCTGTTTATTTGTAAATTACAGAGACAAGAAACAATTTTTGCTAAAAATATTTGGGAACAAATGAAAAAAAGCAAAAATGAAGGAAACATAAGTTACTTAACTGCGAGAGCAGGAGACGAACTGCTTTCATCTAATAACAATGCTATAATTGGTCCATACGACATCTTACATCTGAAGACAAAACTCGATTGCACAGTCAGTTTTATAAAAATTCCTAGATATATTCCAACATACTTCAGATTCTATAAACCATCAAAACATGTTGAAATATTTAGTCAAAAGTAACTATGAATTATTAAAACTATGACATAAAACCCACTGCCTAATTATATAATTCTCTAACAAACTTTTAGAATTTTGAAATTAAAAGAAGTAGGAATCTTAACCAGAATAATCACTAACAAAAATAAAAGATACTGTTGGAAAATTAATTACGACGTCAATGCCATTTCAATGGATCACACGATCAGTGTTTTCTTAATTATTGTTGTCGGTGTTCTGGGATCAGGAATGGCATTCATTACAGAATTATTTTATAAATCTTAAACGCCTTTTGCTTTTAAAGTGAATTATTAATATCTTTAAAGGTTTGAAATGCCAACTTATATCAAGACCAATTACAAAAAATGTTGTACTGTATTTACAATAGCACTGACTTTGTTTGTCACGATATTTAAATAAAGATTATAGAAATAATAACTATTTTGTCTACTGTATACACAAGTACATTTATTTATATAAAAATATTTCACATTTTTGTTATTGGGTCGTTCTATTAATGCAACTGAAGTTCGCAGTTGCTTCAATATACAAGATGTTCCAACTAAGGGTATAAGTCGAATTTTCTCTTAAAACTGCCCATCCTAGGAAAAATATGTTGGTGTAGTCAAATAGTAAAGTAGCTATTGCAAAGTTAAAAGCGATGTAAAATTTGGCCTTTGACCTCCAGAAGTGACCCATTCTTTTCTTAACTTTTTAACCATTTCAGTTATCACCAAATACCAAATACTCAATTAGAAAGTTGTAGAGCATATGGTCTAATTGGTCTAATAACATAATTTAATGAAAACATTTTCTTATAGAAATTATGAAACACTATCTGTACCTGTCCAACTTCAGGCAGAAAACATGCAAAAAATTTACAGAATATCAAGTGATTGAAAAAAAAGTTTGGTTTACTCTAAAATAACATTTTTCTTTGTGATAATGTGATGTCTTGAGGCAAAAAGATGTTATCTTGGATTAAACCAATTTTTTTATTGAATTATGTTTTTAGACTAATTAGACCATGCTCAACAACTTTCAAATGTGTATTTGACTCTAACTCAAACGGTTAAAAAGTTAAGAAAACAATGGGTCATTTCTACAGCAGGTCAAAGGTCAAATTTTACATTGCCTTTAACTTTGCCTCACCCACTTTACTATTTGACTATGAGGCAATTTGATAGAGACAATTTGACTTAACACCCTCAGTTGGGTTGGGACACCGTGTGTAGTGCATCCTAATGTCTTGGGTAGAAAGAAGTTATTTTAGAGTAAAAGAGATATTTTGATTTCTGTTGCTTGTTTTTCTGCCTATATCTTTCTAAATAGTTTTTCAAATTTCTAAATTTTTTCATAATAAATTTATTATGAAAAAATTTAGAAATTTGAAAAAACTAGAAAATTTGAAAAAATTTGAAAAAACTAGAAATTTGAAAAAAACTAGAAATTTGAAAAAACTAGAAATTTGAAAAAACTAGAAATTTAAAAAAACAAGAAATTTGAAAAAACTAGAAATTTGAAAAAACTAGAAATTTGAAAAAACTAGAAATTTGAAAAAACTCCTCCTTTGAATTATGTTTTTAGACAAATTACCATGCTTTACAATCTAATTGGAACTTTGTAGCTCGATGCATGGTTTCTGTGAATTATTGCAATAACCTTGGAAAAGAGCTGTTTTGACTTCAAAGATCCATACTTGTAGTCATGACTCATAATGCCCAGAACTTGGAAAAAATTTACAAAAACCAGTAACGACAGGACCCCTGTAAAGAGTAAGAGAATGCTGCAAAAAATAACAGGTCATGTGATTACATAAAAGCTTCAAATTGGCGACAGAAGACTATTCCTGCATCTTCTTTACTAGAACTGTTATTGGTACTACTACTATACCTACTAGTATGAACACAAGTGTGATCCCACTCTAAAGATGGGTTCACATACATGTAACATAACTTAACAATTAAACCAATTACAAACTTCTTTCTTTGCCTAAAATGTAGAAGGTAGTTTGTGATTGGTTTGGCGTAAGTGTGAACCCACTTGAAGACCTCATAACATCTGTAATCTCAATTCAGTAGATAAAAACTTACTAAAAACAAGCAAAAAATTATTTATTTTCTAGTTCCTGCGACTCGAATCGCAGAATTGAGCACTAAACAGTAAATCTATCCACTTTACACTCTGCATTCCCAAATAGCAATAAATTATTTTATTATTGATAATATTAACAATATTAATATATGATTTATTAAAGTGCTGGCACTATGTTGTATTTGATACTGAATATGATGCTGAATACGTTCTATTTGTTTTATTACTGCTCCTCATAGTTCCTTTTCTTCCAATTGTATCCAAGCACTCCTCAGATTGCTGGATTTCTAGTGAGCCACCATTCTTTCGCCTTTTAAAAATTAAAAGGGAACAGAATTAGATATTATTAAAATTTGAAAATAAGCCAAACTTACTTTTGAAATATCGCCAGAGAGATCAAAAGTAAAATCAAACAAATTATCACAAGGCTTACTACCAAAATAATAAACCAAACACATTGTAATTGCATTATAATACAGGATGAATTGTCATCTTTTTTGGATTCTCCTGCTACCGCTAAGTGAAAAAAAAATTATGGAAAAGTAATTATTGCAATAAAAATATAAACGATAACCTATTGTTTTTAAAAAAAATTCATTTGGCATTAAGTAAACGTCTAAACTAAAATTTGTTTGAAAAATTGCACTGCAAAAATGTAGAAGTACTAAATCTTGTCTCTTGATTATAGAAATCGTCTGAACTGGACATGGCATCTCCTTTTGTAAATACTACAACCTTTATCTCCGACAATATAATCAATATTTTTGTTCATCAAATTAAATATTAAGCTCAATCAAATTCGTTTAGATATCTTAACTTTTCCACCTTAACTGTCTTAAAGTGACGTTTTTAACCATACAGCAAGCATATGGGCATTCGTTTAGCTGCTGACTTAACTTAAAATATCTAAACAATTATTTGAACACGACTAAATTGATTTTCAGATATTTAAAACCAGCACGGTAGAAGATGCAAAGTTGTGTTTTTTTCTGGTATTGGGATATCCTACACAGTGTAACTAAAAACCTGTAAAATTTTGCAATTTGCACAACTTTTGGCTTTTTGTGTTGCAGAAAGGGCAAGGGGCAGCTTCTTGAAAGAACCAAACTTGCACAAAATATGTGTAGAAGAGAAGGAAAAGGAACATTTGTCAAAAAAATTATTTTTCAGAAAAATAATTTTTTGACAAATTAAAAAAAAATAAAAGTAAAATACAAAGAAAAATTTTTTCTTTCGTATTTCACTTTTAATTTTTAAGGCATTTGTATTACAAATTGTGATAAACAAAATGTGAATAAATGAACAAAAATGCTTACAAATTACTATTTAAAAGCTTTTCCCTATCTCCAACAAATGTTTGGATCTTGAATTTATGGTCAAAAGTGATTTTTTATGGTGCCATTAAAACGGCCATCCAATACTTCATAGACAACTGTGTTAGCAAATTGGTGCTATATCTTTATTTGCTTCGAACATGCTATTGTATTTCAAAAGTTCAAATTAAATGCCCCCTTCTTTTGACTTCTTTCCCCATTTGAATAACTGAATAACTGAACCTACTCCCCCCCCCCAAAAAAAACAAACAAACTACTTTTTGTTACCCCTATTCTCGAATTTGATATATATACTAAAAATTATGTTCCAGAATTACAAATTAGTCCAAATTTAGGCCTTGAGTTACAAATAAGTTTACTATGGTCCATATATGACAAACCAAGCACAAGCACTAAGTCTTAAATCACTCATGAGATAAAAATGTAGGCTGATAAATACCGTATTTTGTCGATTAAAGGCCGCGGCCTTTATTACAAATTTGCGGCCGAGGGGTGCGGCCATAATTCGAGGGCGGCCGTAATTCGAGGCGGCGTTTAAATCGTTTGCCGTAAATTGCGTTTCATGTACGCAACTTTTTAAGTAAAACACTTAAAAGTTGCGTACATGAAACGACGTACGTACGTTGCGTTTAGCTATTAAAAACGTTTGCATCTACGGTATATATACTCTGTATAGTAGAGAAAAACGAATTGTGAAATCACTTTGATCTTCTCTATTACACAGAGTAAATATACAGTACTTGCAAACGTTAATACATTATTTCGAATGTAATAATGTAAGTTTACTTATCAGTTTTGAAGTAATGTATTAAATATACATTACTTCAAAACTGATAAATAAACTTCGAATAATGGCCGCGGCCGTAATTCGAGTGCGGCGTTTATTTTGAATTACAGCCGACGGGCGCGGCCGTAATTCGAGGGCGGCCGTAATTCGAGGGCGGCCTTTAATCGACAAAATACGGTACCAAAAAACAAGAAATTGAGTCTAAAATGAACTAAAACCAAGAAATTGAATCTAAAATGAACTAAAACTAAGAAATTGAGTCTAAAATGAACTAAAACCCAAGAAATTGAGTCTAAAATGAACTAAAACCCGAGAAATTGAGTCTGAAATGAACTAAAACCCAAGAAATTGAGTCTAAAATGAACTAAAACCCAAGAAATTGAGTCTAAAATGAACTAAAACCCAAGAAATTGAGTCTAAAATGAACTAAAACCCAAGAAATTGAGTCTAAAATGAACTAAAACCCAAGAAATTCAGTCTAAACTGGACACAAGTAGAGAACTTTTAATTTTTTAAAAGAGGAAAAGCAGTTTAAAGAAGGATATCAATATCAATATCAAAAAAATGGATCCCATATTTCAAGGTGACACTTTAGAAGGAACACCCTGTATAGGTACCGTATTCCCTCGGAAAGAACGGCATGCCGGATAATGGCGAGTCAGACAAATTTTCCGGCATTTTGTCCATTTGATTTTTATTGACCAGTTGTCTACTTGTCAAAAACTGGCCAGACTCGTAGTTACCAGCATGCCGTTGTTTCCGAGGGAATACGGTATATTTTGAATTGAACTTTTCAGAAAAGTTATGGAAAAGTTAAGAAATTCCAATTTCAGTGGCTACCTACTCAAATTGGGATTTCATAACACCGAATTAAAATGTTGTCAAATATAACTTACGAAGTAATGCCTGACTTAAACTTTCTTTCAATGGAGACGTTTCCTAAAAATGAAACAAAAAGAATGTTAAAACAATTCCGTTGCCAAGGATCCAGTCACATCACATCAAAGTATTTACAAGCAAAAACATCTACGGTATACTTAAATTTTTAAAGCTTTTTATTAAACTTTTTGAAATCTTTCAAAAATGTATTTATCTACTAAGTTTTGTTATTTCTGAATGATTCATGATAATAAATTTAAAAACAATTACCTTATTCCATCCTATGGCTCGAACATGAAAGCGATAATCAAGATGATTTTTCAAAGCCACATTATGATATCCATTATAGGTAAAACTGTCTCCTAAAGTTAGATTGTAACCATAAACTAGTACATCACTAGAATTGACTTCAGCTGTGATATAAAAAAGCTTTCTTTTCCGTAATGCAGCGTAATAATCTTGCAATTCTTCCCTTTCAATAATTTCATTATTTTCTTTATCCTCAACAATAATTTGATAAGCCCTGCAAAGCAATTCGTTATAATTATATTTTCCGTAGATTTTTAACCCAATTTTATGTGCAAATAAGCCATTGCTAATTTCATTATTATTATCAATATTATCAATTCTCTCTTGATTCTAAGCCACGATTTGCTGAATTTTGATGCCGTTTTTCATCTTCTTTTACGAAATCGGTTTCCCAATTGTTGGGTACAGATTTCCATGCTGTTGACTTACATTCTAGATGGATTGGATTCCTGTCTAAGAAAAGCCAATCCAGTGTCCAAAGGTTTGTATGAAGTGAATAAAAAAAGTAAAAACAGCATAGATTCTTTTGGAAAGGGATCCAATCCATCTCAAACTCCATAATATGATAAAAGTATACCAGATCCCAGAATAAGCCTTTTCCCGTATCGCCAGAGGGCGCCACCGAGCGCGCTCAGCGCATGTGCAGTTATGTCGTTGGTTAGCAAGTGTCTGAAATTTCAATTGGATTTTTGTCATTTTCCCATTCATTGTCCGATTGTAATGCGGATTTTTGCATTACTCATCGGATTTAGGTAGTTTTCATCAAACTACTTGAATTTATACAAAAGAAATTTAAGTAATTTTTAAGTTTTGACTGATTTTTGTAAATAAATACAAATTTGTGAGATTTCATCTGCATGACAATGTTCTATATTATAATTTGTATTTTCCTGACAATTTGTTCTTCAGTTTACATTTTGTTGCCTACAAGCAGATGAAATCTCACAATCTTGCATTTATTTACCAAAATTAGTCAAAACTTAAAAACTACTTATTACAAATAAATATTTTTTATATAAATTCAAGTAGTTTGATAAAAACTACCTAAATCCGATGAGTAATGCAAAAATCTGCATTAAAATCGGACAATAAATGGGAAAATTACAAAAATCCCATTGAAATTTCAGACTTTTGCCAACCACATAACTGCGCATGTGCAGAGCGCACTCGGTCGCGCCTTCTGGCGATAAGCAAAAAAGCTTATTATTAATTAACGATTTGCTTACTTGGCTTCTGCAGCATTTTGAATAGGAAATATTGTCAATGTGCAAACTGGTTCATCGTGGTCAGAAAATATAGGAGTTGGAGGTTGTTGCAACATATCTGAAACATTAATAAAAACATTTTAATTCACCATTTAACAACATATTTAACCTTTAATAATATGTACAAAAAAAACCAACACAAAGATTTAATAAGAAAAGCTCATATGCAATTTCGGACGTCAAGATTTTTAAAGGGATAATAATAAAGCAAATTTCATAATAATAATAATTAGCAAAATCATGTTGTTATTCTCTAACAATCACTCTAATCCAAATACATTTTAAATACAATCAATGCCCTGTAGACGGAACGCACCATAATCAGGACAACACTGTAACGGGTTGTTCAAAACCGTCCCAAGTGACATTTCCCTTTGTTTTGCCCTCTGTAGATGGAGAGCTCTGTAGACGAAACATTTTGGATAGTTTTAGGACCATCCCAAGAGTGTTGCTTCTACAGGACGTTGACTGTAATCGTAGTTGTTTTTATGGAGGCTGACAAATTGCGCATGGGGTTTGGATTGTAACCGCGACATCCATAACCGCAGGATGGA
This sequence comes from Strigamia maritima, assembly GCA_000239455.1. Taxonomy (NCBI): domain Eukaryota; kingdom Metazoa; phylum Arthropoda; class Chilopoda; order Geophilomorpha; family Linotaeniidae; genus Strigamia; species Strigamia maritima. The sequence goes on along the minus strand of JH431979.1, from coordinate 43,641 downwards.
TCTCGCGTTTCTGAGATGACCCCTGCACATTGTAGTGGATGGTGGCGCACTGAACTGTTCTGTGCTCACAGGAAACAGTATTATTATGTAGTTACACAATGCACCACTAGATGACAGTTTTGTTATATAACTTGACACCAGATGGCAGTACATCACACGCTGTGATCTGTATGCGCGGTAATAGGTTGCACAAACTCCCTATTATCTTGCACTGAATCTGCCCGAGGCGGAGTAAAAATAATTAGAAACAAATCACCTCCATTTTCAGGAACTCCTCCTTCGAAATCGACATATGTGGTGCGAAAATATTTTCTTGTTGGCTTGCTTTCAGAATCACTGTACACTGCTGTAATCTCCACATTGTATTCTGATGCTGGAGTTAGCGATGGAAGAGAAATTAAGTAAGCATCAGGATTAATTATTTCTTCGGTATTCTTCACAGTCCCTATTGGATTGTAGTGGTTACTGGATATACGTTCATAGTAAATCTAAATGAAAATAAATTAAAAAATAATGAATAACTACCTATATACTCGCGTATAAGTCGAAAATTTTTGGACCAAATCTAGGCCTATTTTTCCAAATTCGACTTATACGCGGATCAAAGAAACAAACTATTTTTTTTTTAGAATTTTACAAATCACGTCCATTCAACATGCAGGCCACCTCATAGGCTACCTATAGGGTGGCCTGAACGTTTAACGGATGTGATTTGTGAATACCGTATATGCTCACGTATAAAGTCGAGGATTTTTGGACCAAATCCTGGTATTTTTCTTCCAATTCGACTTATACGCAGGTCAATGGTTTTTGACCCGTTTTAAGTCGGGGTCGACTTATATGCCAGTCAACTTATACGCGAGTATATACGGTAAATAAATTTTAAAAATGAAATATTACATATCAGAGACCAAAAATCCAAAAAGATAACCAAAAAGTTGATTACCAAACACAATTTAATTTCGGTATTTAGTTTTCAGTATTAGGTAAATCAGTTTGCGTTTCACACGTGGCCAAATGCTAAATACCAAAAACCTAATTTAAAAATATTAGGGTATTCACATAAGTGTGCAAATGCGTAAGTGTGAAAATGTGACTTCACACATGCGCACCGGAAGCCTCATAGGCCTCATGCTATGGTATGTGACTCACATGAGAAACTCACACCACACTCATACCTAGGTTTCTGAATACCCATATTGTTGTGATTTTTCTCAGTGGACTGTGGGAACACATGTGCGCAAGCAAAAATTTTTTTTGAAGTTTTTTGCTACCATCCAGGGGGTAAATTCAGTAAAGTCTCGCTATTGTTAACCAGGAATTTCTATCGTTAAAAGCTGAAGTACCTCTTTAAAAGTTTCAAGGATTTAACCTCGCCATTAACGGTAACAAGGTTTTGTAATGAGTTTTATCCATTGCACCCCGCTAACTCCATTGCACCCCGCTAACTCCATTGCACCCCGCTAACTCCATTGCACCCCTGAATATAAAAATTGGAATATAAAAATTCAGTGGAGATTTGATACAGTATTCTTTTAAGACAACCTGCAGGATTGAAACTGGCAAATACAATGCAGAATTATGCACGATTAATTATTATTATTTGTTTCAATGACAATTGAATATGGCAATGGCAATAATGCTAAAATCCGTTTCCAACACATTGCGAGAAACTCCCATTGGCTAGAGCCTTTTCCCAGTGATTGTTTTATACACGTAAATTCTCTAAACGAACATAAACGAACATAAACGAACATAAACGAACATAAACGAACATAAACGAACATAAACAAACATAAACGAACTGCGAACATAAACGAACAAAAAAACGACCATAAACGCCCATAAAAATGACCATGTGTGTAGTTTTTGGTGGTTATATAAATTTGTATTAATGTGCCAGCAAACAGGCTCCAGCCAATGGGAGTTTCTCACAATGTGTTAGAAATGGAGTTTAGTTTCAAAATAAATTTTTTTAACAACACTTAATCTAAAACCATTGAAAACAAATAATTAATTGAAGTGATGATATGCGTTGTAGTTAGATGTATTATAGGATTAATTATGTACAATGTACGAGCAATTTACTATTACTACCAAAATTGTAATAAATAAAAATTGAAGTATGATTTGTGTAGTACGTACCTTGTAACCAGACAGTAAAACATTTTTAAAAATAGGTTTTTTCCATTCGATTTCCAGTGTTGTTGCTGTAGCTTTAACTAAAGTAACATTTTGAGGTTGACCCAAATCTGAATTTTAAAAAATGAATAGTTCATTAGCTTTCTATATGTAGTAAATGTAAAACAAGCTGAGAATTGGCATAGGTACGCAAAAGGATATTCATTTGAGAAAATTCAGCATCACGCAACTTTCAATTGAATCAATTCTGACGTGTTAAAGAGTCCAAAAATGAGATAGAAAATAAATGTGACAAATGCCAGCTGTAATACTTACACACTTCAGTGGATTCACTAATTTGTAATTTTGCACTCTGACTTGTAGCATGAGATGTCACAAGACGAACTACAAAAGTGTCATTGTTATCAAAAGTGTCTCGTAATAATATAACGTAATTATCTACAAATAGACAAAAATAAAAATTAGAATTGTAGATATGTCTACCATTGAAAAATGATACTGAAAAATTCTAAAGATAGATTGATTCTCACTTGAAAGAGATGTGAGTTTAGAACAAACAGTGCAGATTTTGATATTAATCCTATACATATAATTAACTAAGCAGCGAGCTACGTTTAGTGTAAGTGAGGTGCGTGCCACCTCATTAGAATGGCATAATCATTGGAACATGTGGTTTGGTGGAGTTATCATATCAAGGTTTTGTTTCTGTAGGGGTATTCAGAAACTGTAGGGGTATTCAGATATTGAATCAATATTTTTGAACGTCAATCGAATGTACATCCGTTAGATATTAAATCGTCATTCTGAAACAACAATCAAACAGTTGAATGTGGGTTGTGTATATGCAACATTCAATAGATGTTGTATCAACATTTGATACAACAATCAAACAGTGGAAATATCGGTTGTTGATAAGCAACATCCGTTTAATGTTAAATCAACATTTTGTTATGTTTGAATGTTGAAAAATGTTGATAAAAATTCTTATATTGAATCAACATATCAGATGTACCGTATTTAAAAAATATTTTCTTGTTGATTAGACATTTTATTGTTTCGTGGGATGTTATGATATATGACTCACATACACTACTCACATAGGGGACTCAGACTCACACCTCAAGAGGTGCGCATAGTGAGTCGCAATAACATAACACCAGCGCGCAAGTGTGAAATTACATTTTCACTAGGGGTATTCTGAAACTGCGCGCAAATGCGCGCCGGAAGTCTCATAGGCCTCATGTTACCGTATGTTATTGTGACTCACTATGCGCACCTCTTGAAGGGTGAATGTGAGTCGCCCATGTGAGTCAAATACCATAACATGAGGCCTAATGAGACATCCAGTGCATGTGTGAAATCACATTTTCACACTTATAAATTGCGCACTTAATGCGACAGTTTCTGAATACCCCTTGGGTTGTTTGAGTCTGTGTCTGTGACAATACGCAACACCAATGACAACCAACATAAGGCTCGTGCAGTGACAATATCAATACAGCGACATCAAAGCAATCCCAAATCTCATTCCAATGGCTCAATCATTGAAACATGTGGTTTGGTGGTGTTTCCATAATGAGGTTTGCTGACAATGCATATAAAGTTGACAGAATGGAAGCTCATGCCAGCATTACATTTTTGTGTTTATGGTTGAGTACATACTGAGACTGGTTAAGGTTAGGCAGCCCGTCGTGCGCGCGCCTCAAGATTAGTTTTTAGGTTATTTGGGGATACTGACAACGTGATGAAACGAGCAAATGTTTGCAAGGGGAGGGGGACGGGGGAGACGGAGGAGACAAAGAACCGTCATTTTTGACGGGTTACTGCCAGTTTTAATAATAATAATAATAAGAGTCAATCATGTTTTAATCAAAGTTATTGATAAATTAAGGAAAGCTTCATACAGTAGCTTTTGAACAACGCCTTCTATACAAAGTGTGTCAAAAACGTTTGACCCACCTGTTGTGGAGCTGAATAAGAGAGCAGTGTCATTTTGAATACCATACTCGTACTTCCAAGAAGCACTATTAATTAGTTCACAAGATACTGAATCCCATTCAAACTTCATTTCTGTTGGTGAAACGATCGTGCCTCTTAAATTTGATGGATGTCCATCTGGAACTGGTAAAAGTAATTTATAAGTACCGTAATATGTTTTTAAGCTAATAGCTCCTATAGTTACCATCTCCAAGAGTAGTAAAGTTAATTTGGACTGGCTGTCCATGCTCCTCTGCAATATAAGCTTCAACACTTGCTGAGTAAATAGAATTAGGGTGCAAATTGGTAATATTTTCCTACAATAATATGATTGAAATAGATAAAATAAAATACAAAATAATTCTATTCATCGTCAAATATTCATACTTCTTGTTGTACAACTAGGATTTTCTCAATATTACTTGAAATCTTGTCACAACCAATAATTTCCAACAATTCAATTGTTAATAGAAAATGATCCGTTTCATTAATCAATAATGGTTTTTCCCATGACAAGAAAACTTCTCTAGATGTAAAAGCAGATGCACTGAAATTTTCAACTGGCCCAATCGCTAGAAAAATATAATTTTACATATAACAAGATGTCATTTAATAAAAATTGCAATATTAATATTTCGTTCACTGCACTGAAAAAAGACTACAATACTAATGCAGGATTCACACTTGTGACTTTAGAGACAAAAGTTACTCAGTTCGACCCAACCTGCTGCTCCTCAAAGTCTAACTCCATCGATTGTCCACAAAAAAAGTTGTTTTATTACTTGGAAAACAACTCCTAGCTATGCAGTTTTAAAACATCAAACAAAAAAATAACTTACGAGTCGTGGTAGTGTTAACTAATAGAGTAGCTGGAATACCAACTACTTGTCCATCCAAAATAAGACTAATTTCAAATTGATAACTTGTACGTTGTTTTAAGTCTCTGGCAGTAAATTTAGATTCTGTAGCAGAAATTTCTATCGTTTCATTTTCAGATGTGTTATCTGCTGCATTCCATTTTATCTCGTAAGTCATATTACTGCAAACTCCTCTTTTATAATGTTTGTTCTGTAAAATATACTTGTAAGATTATAATTTCATACACACATTTTGCATTGAAACATATATTATAGTGATACTGTACGAACCATCCACTTTAAGGTGATAAATATGTTTCCATAATCAAAAAGCCTTAGTCCTTTTGGCCATAAAGTATTTGAAGCTGGAATTGCGCAATTTGTTCTAACAATCATTGAAGGACTGAATGGGCCTTCTCCACCTACTCCAGGTCTACGACATTGAATTGCTATTTCGTACTCAACGTCTGGATTCAACTGGCCAATTTTAGTTCCGTATACGTCAGAATGCCAGTCATAATACCAATCAGAACTTAATATTACAACCTGCAAATAATTAAATAAACATATATATAAATTAAAATAAATAAATAAGTAAATAAATAAATCCTTACTCTGTATTCTATATCATCATTAAATTTTCCTCCGCCATCTTTTCCGTACATCCAAACATCCCATTCTATTTCTATTGTATTTTCTGTTTTAATTAGAAGCTCGGGTGCTGATATTAAGAAAGGTGGATCTAATTAATAGATAAAGTAAAGCAAAATTTAGTCAACCGTGCCTAAAATGTATGTAGAAAATCAATATTTTTTTCAACAATTTAGTTGTTTCATCTCAAATTCAAAATTCAAAAACAATTTTAAAAAAACAAAACACATGGCGCTGTCTTTGGAAACAAAAACACCTTTTCCTGGCAAATTTTAATTTTCATTCATTATTTATTCAAATATTGTAATTTAATTTAGATTTAAAAAAATTATATTCAGATGGTCCTACAGCTTGGGGGTCAGAAAATTAATGATGCTGGTCCAAGAGCAGCCTATACAGTCGAGTCGAAACTGCCCAGTCTGCCCATTTGAAAATGTTGAGAATGCTTATGTGTAGGAATAAATACCGTACAACAGTTTAATATGCGGAATTCCAAAATAAATGCTTACATGGGAATGTACTTCGGTTTAGGGTAGTAAGAACAAATTACAAGTTAGGATAGGTTAGATTAGCATAGCATTCCATGCTCCATATAAATTCCCTTGTAAGTTAAGCAGACTGTCGTTTTTGCACATTTTGACAGAATTTTTGCAATTTTTAACCTGAGAGAAAAAACATACCAATTGTTGTTATTGTAAATTCTTGGCTGGTTGTTTCGTAGCTATTTGTTCCTGTACAATTAACTGTCATGTTTTCGGTTACATTTCTGTTTAAAATAACTTCATATTGTAGTTCATGTATTTCTTGTACAGAACTATTCAAGTTAGGTAATTCTCTGAATATAAAATGATTATGATTACCAGTTAGCACCATCATGTAAAAATTATAAATATTAATATACTTACATTGTCCAAATGCTTGCAGAAATGAGTGGACTACTTGATTCTATAGTACAACTTAAGTTGACTTCGGCTCCTGTATTTACTTCTAATGGTTCGAATAATATAATCATCGGCGATGCTACGATTTAATTCAACTTTAGTTTTAGAACGCGTGTTAGCAACTTGTAGGTTATTACCGTATGTGTAACAAAAATTAAGGTATATGCTATATTTCTAATTGGTTTAATTGCTTCAATTAATCAAAACATATAACTTACTTTCATTACACAAAATCCAATTGAAAGAATCTGAGCAATTACAGAATCCATTGAATAAGCTGCATACACTGTCATTTTTATAGGAGGATGTTGTTGAACTATTTTGTGCATCGTCATCTTCAAAGTCTGCTAAAATCAAAATTCTTTAATCAACAAAGAATCTGAAAGTAGCGTGTAAGTAAGTGAAATGTAGATACAGTAAAACCTCCGCAGACGAGACACCTTGGGTCCAGCCATACTTTGTCCCGTCCGCAGAGGTGTCCCGTCCACAAAGGGACCCTCCGTAGACCGGACAAAAGCCCTTTGTCCCATCCGCAGCGGTAATGGTCTGTGATTGGTCAGTTTCAAGTTAATTTTTTAAGTTCACTTTAAAAATTTTCAAAATTTCAAATTTTAAGTTTTCAAAAATTTCAAATTTCAAAAATTTCAAAAATTTCAAAAATTAAAAACAAATTTTCAATGGTTTAATTTTAAAATGTAAAAAAATGTAAAAATGTAAAAAGGCGAATTTATTGTTTTGTCCCATCCGCAGAAGTCATTTAGACCGAATGGGATTGGACGAGGTGTCCCGTCCGCAGAGGTAAATTTCTATTGGTCGGGATTGATCGGGTCGGGTCCAGCCAATATCGTCCTGACCACAGAGGTGTCCCGTCCGCGGAGGTTTTACTGTAGTTTGTTGTACAAATGTTAGTAACTCAGCGGCATTAAGATTCACAATATCCTGCTGCTGAAAATACGGGAAGACTACAATTGGCAGCTTGGTACCCAATTAGGTATTGCGACCAAGCTATTTGTACCGACCCTTATTAAATTATGTGTTAGTACACCATAGTGCACGGATTAAAACATATTTCAAACTGTTAACCATGCAAGAACACGGCAAATTAGAAATAAACATAAAATCAAAAAAATAATTATAACTAAAATTATATAAATTCAATAAACTTACTAGTCATAGTTGTGTTAACAGAAATAGTCGCTGGAATACCAACTACCAGTTCGTCTGCAATTAGGCTAATCTCAATTTGGTAATTTATAAACGGTCTCAAATTTGTGAGGTTCAATGTGTCTTCTGTATCCATAATTTGCATTTTTTCGTACGCTGATTCATCGCCTGCATTCCACATCACATCATATGTCATATTTTTGCAATTTCCTCTTTTGTAATGCATATTCTAAAATTTGTAATTAGATTTTCCATATTGTACACATTTTGGTCTATTAAGTTGAGTTCGCTTACCTCCCATTTTAAAATGATAAACGTGCTTCCAACTTCAATGTAAGTTAGTTTATTTGGAAATGTAGCATTCGTTGTTGGAATATGACAATTAGTTTTTACAAAGATTGAAGGGCTAAAAGGTCCTTCGCCACCAATACCAGGTCTACGACATTGAATCGCAACTTCATATTCAATATCTGGACTCAGTTGTCCAATTTGAACCCCAGATGTTTTAGAACTCCAATCATTAAACCATTCGTACGTCATTACTCTTATTAGAACCTAAATATTAATAATTAACCTAATTCCATGTTTGATAATAGAAAAGAAAGACTTACTCTGTATTCTATGATATCATTTAATTTTCCTCCCCCGTCTAGTCCATACGTCCAATTATTCCATAATAAACTCACTGAATTATCTGTTACATTGAGAACCTGGGGTTCTGACTTTAAATACGGCGGATCTAGAAATAAGTCAAAAGGAAAGTTATTTTAAATTTTTGTGGCACAAAATAAGCATATTGGTACCTATTGACGTCAATATAAACTGCTGATCAGTAGTTCCATGGTCATTTGTTCCTGTACAGTTAACTGTAATACTTTTTGTTATATTTGCTCTTACAATGATGTCATAAAACGTGTCGTTGATTTCAAGTTCAGTACTCGGCAAGTCAAGTGAATCTCTGCAATTGCATGAAATTATTGTTACATGAAAATGGTAATCAATTCAATGTTTATGCTTACTCAAGCAAAATGCCTGCAGATGTGAGTGGATTTGTAGATTCTATTGTACAGCTCAAATTAACCTCTGCTCCTGTGTTTACTTCCAACGGCTCCAATGATATAATATTTGGTGCAGCTATTATATGTACATACAAAACTTAGTTTATTGATAATTTTGATTATTATTCATTATTTAATTTTATTCATCGTTATAGTATTTTCATGATAACTTACTCCCATTGCATAAAGTGCCGTTCCAAGTATCTAAGCAATTACATGACCCATTGACTGAATCACATTCACTCCCATTTGCAAAAGAACTTGCCAATGAACAATTTGGACCATTCTTATCTTCAGAGCATGCTACAAATAAAATGGAAAATCATAAATTAAAAATACTATTTTGCACTAAATAGTTAAAAACAACGTTCTTAAATCTTTAGGTTCTCTACATTATTTTTATTTTAGTTTTTTATTTCACTGAAATGCAAAAACTACAAAATGAATACCAAAAATGGTAAAATTAAGAGTCCCATAGGCTACAGATCATAAATCAGCCACATCAAAGTTTTAAGTTTCCCTAAAATCTACTGCTTCATTGTTATTGCCAAAGATTTCATAACATTTGGCAAGAAATTTAATGAGTTTTCACAAGTTTGAAAAAAAAGCAATTTATGAGATTTACAGAATATTTAGTTAACTTTAGTGCTGTGGTGCCCTAGCGCGGCTGACAAGTGAGCGCCACTCAGCTTAGTATTTTGGAACCATCAGAAGCTAGTTCCTGTGGCTTATAAATATTTAAAATTAAAAATACATTTTCAATCTACTTGTACGGCTCATCATGAATGTTTTAAAAAGAGCACTTTTACTGTTACTTGATCTAATGAAAGCAGCTCACGAAACAAGAAAATGTCTAAACAACATTTGTAAAATATTTTTTAAAAACATCAGAAATGTTGATTCAATATAAGAATGTTATCTTTTATCAACATTTTTTCAATATTCAATTAACATTAAACGAATACTGCATATCAATAACCGATATTTCCACTGTTTGTAGTATCAAAATGTTGATGCAAAATCTATTAAATGTTGTATATTAACATTTAACAACCCATATTCAACTGTTTGATTGTTGTTTCAGAATGCTGATTTAACATCTAACAGATGTTGTCTATGAACACAACATTCAAACATTTGATTGACGTTTCAAAAATGTTGATTCAATATTGACTTGTTCCGTGGGTAATGTGAATGAATGTAAACTGTGAACTAATGGGAACACTGGTCGTACTGTGAACACAGGAGTGAGCCTTTAGTATTCTCCAAAGAACGAATACACTTACATGATATTGTAGTATCCACAAATATTGTTGCTGGAGTACCGACTGTTTGTTCGTCAGCAATCAGACTAATTTCAATTAAGTAATTTGTGAATGGTCTCAAATTTGTGAGGTTCAATGTGTCTTCTGTGTCCGTAATTTGTATTTCTTCGTTTGCTGATTCATCGTCGGCATTCCACATCACATCATATGTCATATTTTTGCAATTTCCAGTTTTGTAATGCACATTCTAAAATTTGTAATTTTATTTTCCACGTTGTACTCGTTTTGGTTTATTAAAGAAAAATTGAGTTTATAGTTACCTCCCATTTTAAAATGATAAACGTGCTTCCAACTTCGATGTAAGTTAGGTTGCTTGGAAGTGTAGCATTCGTTGTTGGAATATGACAATTAGTTTTTACAAAGATTGAAGAGCTAAAAGGTCCTTCGCCACCAATACCAGGTCTGCGACATTGAATCGCAATTTCATATTCAATATCTGGACTCAACTGACCAATCTGAACCCCAAATGTTTTAGAACTCCAATCATTAAAAATCCAATCAAAGCTCATTTCCTTCCATAAAACCTGAAAATTAATAATTATAATTTATTTCATCTTTGATTATAAATAAATAAAAAATTACTTTGTATTCTATGACATCATGTAATTTTCCTCCACCATCTATTCCAAATGTCCAATTATTCCAAAACAAAGTCATTGAATTATCTGTTAAATTGAGAACTTCGGGTTTTGAATTTAAATACGGCGGCTCTAGGAATAAATCAAAAGTAGAATTTTTATGAAATTTACATAGTTACAAAATAAACATACCTATTGATGTCAATATAAACTGCTGATCAGTGGTTCCATAGTCATTTGTTCCTGTACAGTTAACGGTAATGTTTTTTGATATATTTGTGCTTGTAATGACTTCATAAAACGTGTCATTTACTTCACGTATAGTACTTGGCAAGTCAAGTAAATCTCTGCAATTGTGTAATACAATTGTAATTATTGCTACAAGAAAATATGTAAACATTTTAATACTTACTCAACTAAAATTTCCGCTGCGGTGAGTGGATTTGTTGATTCTATTACACAGCTTAAATTAACCTCTGCTCCTGTGTTTACTTCTAATGATTCTAATGATATGATGATTGGTGCAGCTGGTATAAAGAAATATATTACATTTAAATATTAATAATCCCAGAATTTGCATGACAACTTACTCTCATTGCATAAAGTTCCTTTCCAAAGATCTAAGCAATTGCATGACCCATTTACTGGATCGCATTCACCACCATTTGCACAAGAACACTCCAAAGAACAATTTGGCCCATAATTACCTTCTGAGCATACTAAAAGTAAAATAATGAATAATAAAAAAATCGAATTTATTTTATTTTTAAAAAAAGATAATTGAGCAGGATTTCTACATAATTAGATACAGTCAACGCCTTGTAGATGGGACAGTACTGAAGACAGGACAATAAACCGTTGCCCAAAACATTTCCTTTTGTTTTTTGCACCATGTAAAGGACATTGACTGTAATTTAAATACTGTAACTGTTTTTACTCGACATTCATTTAATTAACACGTTTATGTTCAGAGTTGAATAGAAATTAACAAAATGTGGTGTAATTATATTTTTTTTATTATCTTACTTTGTATTAAAATAAAAAACTTCTAAGATTAATATGCACCATTAGTTTTAAATATTAAGATCTTAAAATCTTACTTTGTATTTCACATGAATTTCCTGTCCAGCCATCAGAACATCCAGTACTGCAATTTCCTGTTCTCTTGTCACAAGCCAATCCACCTTCACAATGACAAGTTTGAGTGCAATCTGAACCATATGAATAATTATCACAATCTGTAAAAAAAATATACAAAAAAAAAAATGAATAAATAAATAAATAAATCATTATAAACTGCAAAAATCAGTTTACCGTCTCTGCACAAGTTTCCTTTAAAACCTGCTGCGCAACCACAGCCGTATGGGTGTGGTAAGCAAAACATATATGTAGCGCATGGTTCATCCGAGTCAACAGGAGTTTCGTAATCACATTTTTTTTTACAATCTTTTCCAAAAGAATTCTTTTCACAAGCTAAATTTATTTTTTAAATGATTTATCAGTAACTGTGCATTCTTTTATTATTATTTCAGAATTTTATTTACCAATTTCACAGTTTTGGCCATCAAATCCGGGCGGACAAATGCAAACTCCCCAAATATCATTACAAATTCCTCCATTGTAACAAGAAGGACAGTTGAACTCGCAATTTGGTCCCCATTTAAAAGCAGCACAACCTGCAAGAAACAATTACAAAATAATTAAATAAATAATCAAGTCGATGCATGCATGACAAACTATTGATTTACAATATATTATTTTAAGACCACAACATACCTTATATAAAAAATTATAAGTATTCTCATCTAACATAACCCTTTTCTATGCAAAGTGCATATTTCATGTACAGAAATAAACCTAATTAGAAATAACAATAAAGATTTAGGTCCCATTTATCTCCCCACAAATTCCACTAAATTCTGCATTCCCTATATTTAATACTTTTTTCCACACTTTGTTTTTCCACTTACGAAAAAACTAAATTTTATTCCACTAAAAACTACATTTCACACTCGATTTCCCAATATTTACACAATTCAAGAAGCAGGCTTGTTTTGGCTGCTTTGCAGTACAAATTCCTGATGATGACAATTTGCTTTAACACGACATTCAAATAGGAAGCTCAACTCTGAGAGCTTACCTGAATGTGCAAAAAGTTGTTGTACGTTCACATATATAAACAGACAAACAATTTCTAACAACAACCATTTTCGCCTGTCGAAAGGAATTCCCCCCCCCCCACTGCCAAAAAGACTTTCCCAAAAATATATGTAATGCAAGGAGAAAAAAAAATATGTGAAGGAAATATAGGCAATGCAGAATTTAGTGGTATAATAAAGATTTAGCGCTTTTTTTCCTTTTGGTAACATAAATTTAGCGTTGTTTTTTTTATACCAATAAAGATTTAGCGTTTTTTTCTTTTTGGTAACAATAAAGATTTAGCGTTTTTTTCGTTTTGATAACAATAAAGATTTAGCCTTTTTCTTGCTACCAAAACGAAATACCCAAAACGCAATACTCAATTCTCATATGTAATATTCCAAGAGCTAGGAAGATTCTCGAATAATCATACGACTACGAGTTTTATTGCGATGTAAAATCACGAGTGCCCGCAGGCGAGAAAACGAGTACAAGTATGATTATTCGAGATTCTCAAGTGAGAAGCGCCTAAACTTTGTTTCCAACACATTGCGAGAAATTCCCATTGTGAAATTCCCAATTCACCTTTGTGATCATTGGAGTCATGCAATTCTTTCATGGGGATGATAGTCATGCACCAAACATCCAAGTCACGATGGAAACCCAGATAAGACACCGTATAATTGGGTTTTGGGCTTTTAATAATGTTGTCTAAGGGTCGGCGTTGCTTCCCTGCATCCCACGTCACGGTACCACCAATTATGACTATCTAAGTTCGACCCTCTGACCAGGACGATGGTCCTGGGCAGCGAGGTCGAACTCTTACTAAAAACCATGCTGTAAGTTTACCTACAGCCAGTCAAAGTCCTTTCAATGAGGCTTCATTGGGTAGAACAGTAGGCAGAATGAGCCAGTGCTAAACATGATGTGGTCAGCTTGCTTGTTGTTAAGCTACTGCCTGGCCACTGTCTCCTCAGCCTCTTTTATATTATCTCCCTGGTAGTCGCTGGTAGTTGGCCAACCGTAATTGGCCATTGAACGTTGTCCATTCAACAGTGGGGACATCTGATGTAGAGTGTGGCAGTGACCAACGGTCAGAGTCACACCTTGTTAAGTGTCAGTCATTTTTAATGTCACTCAGAACAAATACTTCAAATCTAAACTGGTTTTTGTAAAAAAAATATAGTATTTTGCAATTCGGAAATGGCACATGTAAGTACCTAAATGTAAACTACTTAGGCATTAAAAATAGAATGTATAAATCTAAAACACACATAAATAGACAGCTATTTTGTCAACAGCTTCAAGACTGTTGCATGCCATCTTATAGAGCTGAAACACTTGCCATTTTAGCCTCCGACTGTAAAACACCAATAATAACTTCATAACTACAGATCTTAACTACAGACTAAACTCATCTTTGAATACAACTGTACAAGGTGTGAGAAAAATTCAACGCTTCACAAAAATTCAACTATTCCATAACTTTCATATATATTCATGATAAAAATATGTACTAAAGCCCTTACCGCGTACAAGCAGTTGGATTAACGCATGAGTTCCCAAATCCCGCATGCCATCGTAGTAGCATTCGTAAATTCCACTATTTGATGTGTTTACAGATTCAATCCTGACTGTTGTCTCATTACGCCAGTCCAATACTTCATTTTGATCATGTAGCCAAACCAATTCCAAATCCAATCCACTCACAATTACATGAAAAGTAACGTCTTCGCCCAAATTTTTAGTGATAAAAGTTTGGGCGGCCTTGACTTCAGCTATAAAAGAACTAGAATTAGTTTTACGAATTAGTTATTAAAGATTATACTTTTACCAATGCTTGGATCAGGCAATTTAAACGTTGTTACTGCACTGTCACCTTTATTCTCTTTGCAAGTATATGTTCCAAAACGTGACTGGCCATCTTGATATTCCATAATTAATGCAACTGAATGCGTGGGAGCAGGTAAACGACGAACATCACTGTACATTGGCATAACAGATCCCTAAAAAAATTACCTAATCAATAATTACCTATAACAATAAAATATTCTTTACAGGTTAGTTCATCAAAAAAGTGAATAAATAAAAGCCCACCTACCTACCCGATGTTAATACTTTAGTTTAAGTTTCGCATAAATTTTAAAAATAAAAATTATTGAATAGGTACCAGTAAAAACTTTTTTAAGGTTATAAATAGTTTACTAGAAAAGAAAGGAAGTCTGTAGTTTTTCTAAAATGTATACTGCAAACAAGACACTTTTTTCTTCAGTTACAATAGTATAAAGTATAAGTACAAGTTATAAGAATAAAGAAAAAGTGCCTGCCACAAATTCTAGACTATAAGAATAATCAATAAAATATAAAAATCACACCTGGCCACTCTCTGTTCGATAAAAATTAAAATCTGCAGGATTATCGTTCGATGGATGGCAAAGAATACGGGAACTCGATCCATTTTTGACATTGATAAATACATTTTGAACTGTCAATTGTGCATCTAAAAAAAAAAAAAAAAAGCAAACTAAATTTTACATGCAATTCATTATTTTACAGTAATGTGCATATATTTACCAAATTGGAGTGACTGTGATATTTGAAATAAAAGCAGAAATGACAAATAAATGTAATCCATTTTAACCATTCTTCACTAATAAGAATATGATAAAATGCATATTTATTTCAGTTCTCCATTTCCTTTAAAAATGCTTCTCAGTAATTAACTACCCTTTTCCTGTAGAGTGGCCATTTCCAAGTATAAAATAAGAAAAACAAACTGGAAGGTCAATATATTTTTCTTATAAGAAATCTTGTTTGCTCAACTGTTTTTAACTTACGGTATCTAAAAGTTTAAACTTGAAAAAAAAAATTCAAAAAAAGCAAAAAATTAAATTAAATGATTTTGGAAAACTACCATACGAGTTTTATGTACATTAAAAGTACTGAGCAGTACTATATATACTTACAATATATGCTGTTAAATCAAACGTATTGTGTAAAAACTAATCACCAAACTCAACATAAAAGTAATTCGAATAAATAAATGTCAAATAATTTTTAATAAATCCTGGATAAATTCTAAAAACATTTTGAAAAAATTCAACAATAACTATTTGATGCCTTTCAACAACTACTTGTTGCAATTCATTTGATGCCTTTCAACAACTGTTCGATGAATTTCTACAATTTTTTGACAATTGCTAGTATATTGGATTAGTTTTCAAATGATTTTTCACGAGTCTTTTTGTGATTGGTATATGCAAAGATGTATATTTTTAAAATTTTTAAATGATCATATTCTGTTGCACGGAAATTGCGGGAGTGATTGTATTGTGCCCCTGTTCAGATATGAGATTACAATTGATTACCACTTCGTTAGCCGGTGCTGTATCCCATATGATTCATCCATTACCTGGAAAATCCCAATTGTTTTGTGTAAAAAATTACTCAATTGAAAATAACATGTTGACTTCCCAAATACAAGTACTAATTACCGTATTTCCCGGTATAATTAAAGGCGCCCCACTTTAGAAGCACCCACGAGCACGAAGTAAAGTCACATAACAACTTTTGGAAAGCATAAGCGCCACAAAAGTATACTGTACTGGTGAAGTTCTGCTTTTCCAGGGATAAAGTAGAATGCCTGTGCAGCATGTTTTTGAAGAAAATAATATTGATATATTAGAACGTTCCTGAATAATTTGATGAGAAAACGCATCTAGTAATGGCGTAATTGAGCTGCTTAATTACGCCATCGCTATACATGCGATTTCGAACATAGTTCGCAAAACCACACATGCAGTGCTTTTTTTTGTATTTTCCGCCAAATGAAACATCCAGCCAATGGAAGCTTGTTAAGTACAAATTTTAGAATGGTATACTAAATTTAAACTAACAATTTGTAATAATTTGTTTTCAATCGCAATTTGATATGCTCGATTAGGGCACGTGGCAAAACATGAAGCGAGCTCCACTCCATGGAGTTCACCAATGTCAATTTCCAGGGGGGCCGCATTTGGTCGACACGCAAATGGTCGACACCCACATGGTCGACATGCCGTGGCGCACATCCAGTCGACACTCACATGGTCGACACAATTGATTGTTGTATTTAGAACAATAAAAGGTTAAATTGTAAAAAAATTGAAATTATCATACAAAAAAATTAAAATCAAATAGAAAAATATGAAATCGTAAAATATATACGTATACGTGTATATAAATTTCAGTTGGATATAAAAATTATACATTTTACTTTTCAATTTTCTTTTTGTCAATTCAAATTGAAAAGTAAAAATGCATAAATTTTTATTTCCAACTAAAATTTATTATGTACGTACACATATATATTTTATGATTTCATTTTTTTCAATTTGATTTTAATTTTTTTGTAAAATAATTTCAGTTTTTTTACAATTTAACCTTTTATTGTTCTAAATAAAACAATCAATTGTGTCGACCATTTGCGTGTCGCCCAAATCCGCGCCGTGTCATGTCGACCAGAAGCTACCCTTCCAATTACCAGTCCTCTTCAACTAGTAAGGTGAGGTGAGCCCGTCGCAGGCTAAGATATGGGAAAAGTGAACTGGAATTTGAAATTGGAGCACTCCATGGCTCCATGTTTTGTCGCGAGCCCTAATTTAGAACTACTTCATCCACCATAGTACTGGTGACCAACCAATAACAAGTCAACCAGTGCTTTCGACCAGTCTTCCTCAGAATCAGTTGTTCTCAATAAATGTCAAATGAGTTGGTGATAACATGTTTAAATACTCTAGAAGACTGAACGTTTTCACAACATTACATATAGAGCATGATGGGACCACCTTTAAGGTATGTTTTATACATTAAGAAAAGTTTGCAAATCTTAAAAGTTAAGTGTTGCTAGGTCGATTGATATGTTGATGGTAAGAATTGGATTGATATTTAATTACAATTGATAATTTTGAATGGTTTTCACTTTTCAGGGTTCTTATGGATGAATTCTTTAACCCTTTCAGTACTAAGCGCTTATGAGCAAAATATGCTCTAGCCCCGAGAAAGTTTTTTCAATAGGTGCATTCAGTAATGAAAACATTTTCATGTTTCACTTGTTTCCCTCGTTTCGTTTCCTGAAATGTGTCGTCATTTCCGGAAACGTTTAAGTGTAAGTCAACAAACGCGTGTTTTAGAAAACCCTACTTTTCCAGCGTTTCACGAGACACGAGTTGTGTTTTACAATTGCGCACTCGTCTCTAACTCTACTGTTGTAGAGTTAGATTGGCGGCATTTATTTTACTGCTTCAAGTCATGTGATAAAAGCTAAAACGAAGCTAAAACATAGCTAAAACTTGCCTAAAACTTAGCTAAAACGTGCCTCAGATTTTCACACTCAGAATTATACACAAAACATACACAAAACTAACCACGCGCAAAACTCGTTTTTGACGAGTTTTAGTTTCTGAATGCATCTAATGATTTTTTTTCTCAGCTCTACTACAAGATAAGACTAAAATAAGATACCACAATATATACTTTCAGTACAATGAATAGGCCATTAACCAATGGAAGTTTCGTTAGATAGAGTTTAAGCACTTGTATTCTACCTTAGATCCAGACTAATGGATCAATAAATAGCAACAAGATAAAAAAACATAATATTACATTACCAGGAGGACGATGGCCTTTTTTCCCCAAACGTAATGTGTTTGGTCCTGAAAGAGTTAAAGGTATGTAATGTTAGTTGTGAAAACGTTCCATCTTCTAGAGTATTTAAGCATCTTATCACTAACTCTTTTGTCATTTATTGAGAACAACTGATGTAGTGAACCACTGAGGATCACCAGTAAACGGTCGAAAGCAGTGGATGACCAGTTATTGGTCACAAGTACTATGATTTTAGATGACGTAGTTAATTTTTATTCTAAACTTGCATATCAAATTGTCATTGAAAACAAATTATTGTAAAATATGCATTGAAATAGATGTACATATAATTTGTGGACATATATATACATATATACTAAACTCAATCAATAAATTTAATATAAAAAAGTACGAGATAACACAACAAAGATCAAAGTAAAACACGACAAGAACAACTCCCAGGTAACAACAAATGTTGCTGCAACTTTGCAATGTTGCTGCAATGTTCCAAATGATACTTCTTCTAACATTGCTTGCACTGTTGGCAACATTGCTGCACTGTTGGCAACATTGCTGCACTGTTGGCAACATTGCTGCACTGTTGGCAACATTGCTGCACTGTTGGTAACATTGCTGCACTGTTGGTAACATTGCTGCACTGTTGGTAACATTGCTGCACTGTTGGTAACATTGCTGCACTGTTGGTAACATTGCTGCACAGTTGGTAACATTGCTGCACAGTTGGTAACATTGCTGCACTGTTAGCAACAGTGCAGCAATGTTAGAAGAAGTATCATTTGGAACATTGCATGCAACATTGGTGTTACCTGGGCTGTTATTTTAAAAAATTCCATTCTGCAGCAGCTTATCCTCTATATCTATTTTTTGCAGCGCCTAGTTTGCTCAATTTTATCATCCGCTTTGCAACGTGAATGTTCAAGCTCCGGAATACTGCCATGTTCATTAAAAGCTGTGAAAATATTTCTATCATTAAATGCTGATTTTTTGCAATGCTGACTCTGTAATGGTTCAAATTCAGCTTCTAAATGTATAAACAAACGAATATAGAAAACAACAATCCATTTATTTTTAAAAATGTATGCTTACGTCTAGATATATTTTCAAGAAATCCACAACTTTCACCAAATGGCTCTGTAAAGATCCATTGAAACAATTAAAGTTATACTGTATATTACGGATATTTTTTGTAAAATTAATGTAATGCAAATTAAAAGAAAAATAAATACATTTAAATTCTAAAATGTTTACAGGTTTAAATTAAATTGATTAGATAATAAGCTAATGCTGTTTGAAATATTATGATGTGGTTATAGTTTTGAATTTTGGAAGATTTTACACATTAAAACCATAATTAAGAAAAGGTGATAACTATAAGATACACACAGTATTGCACATGAACTTGAAAAAAATAATCCATCGACAACAGTCAGAAGAACTCCGGAACTCAAATTCAGTAAGTCAGTTTTAGTATGTCAGATTTAAGACTGTATGGCCTAAGTCACCGCTTGCGTCTATAAATTCTCTTTCTCTTTCTCTCCAGAACTCAGGAAAAAACTTCATCACACAGTTTGGTACTCAAGCCGGTTCCCGGAGGCAAACCAGAGACCAATGTAGTTCGAGGCCAGTGCTCTAATTACTGTCACCCAACCAATATTTTAAGAATATAATTTTTCTTAGAAAGCACAATTTTTCTTCTTATTTGTTGCAATTTAATGTACGGTAATTTGTAACTTTTTGCAGTTTGTGAAATCACTATCATACATCACCTAATACATTCCCACCGCATCATTATGGCGAACTCACTTACTGTATAACAAAAAACCCTTAAAAACCCGTGAACTGTGACATTGTGCCCAACATTATTTTATCAATTTTCTAGTACTTCAGATAAAATAAAAAAATTTGCTATATAAATTAATAGTTGAATATAACGAGGACCAACAGTTTTTGCAACATTTGGCGTTGTGTTATAATGACAATCACATATCTTCCAATAAAAAAAAACAATAAGAAATAGAGAGATGGCAGCACTAGTCCATAATCTTCTCTCTCGACTTGACCAAATTTTAACTATTTTCAAATGAAGCTATTCCACTGAAGAAAAAGAGTTTTAACAGACATTATATTTGTATTGTAAATATACTGAATGTACGAATAGTACTCTTTTGCTATGCAAGCGTTAACAAATAAATTAAATAAATAAAATTACCATCTTCAAACTGCTTGAAACAAATTTTCAATTTACTAGAACTATCAAATGAATCTGTTGTTTCAAATTGACTTGGAACGGTAGATTTTCTTCTTAGTGCATCGCGAGTTGTCTGAAAATAAATACAACGCTTGGTTGTAATAGGGTGTTTGTGCTTTCACTTTTATAAGTTTGACTTATAACTTACAGAATTGTCAATACATCAACAAATTACAATGTTAGAACTCAACAATAAACAATAAAAATCTAAATTTGTTTTAGTTTTGATGACTGCAAATGATGTTGGCATGCTTATATCAGATGTAGGAACAGTCGCAGTAACAAAAAAATCAACATGTTCCTACTGTAAAACATTTTTTTGGGGAAAATTAAGAAATTTTTACAAATTAAAGTTAAAAACCACAGCATCATGCCAGTGGCGTAATTAGGGTACTCGGCACACGAGGACAAAACATAAATTTGGCATGCTTAAATTTGGCGCCCCATGCATAAATTTGGTGATTGTAGCATGTTAAAAGTGTGTTAGAAATAGATTTTAAAAAATAATGATGCAAAAAAAATATATATCTACTATACATTCTACCATCTAAGCTTAAAATATATAAACTATGATATTGTGTTTTCCTTAGTTTGGCGCATGGCCCCCGGGACACCTGCTACAGTAGCGGTAGTGCGCTACTATTTTTGGCGGGAGTAACTATGACTCTTTGAACTTTGTAAATCGCCACTCTCGGGTGCGCGTACGATTCATGCCCAATTCGTTTTTAACAACTTCGATAGAGTATTAAAGCTCTCTGGTGCTGAGAGTTGCCATCTGGATCGTGGCTGATTGAAGGGTTTAGTGGTCTGTTTTACAAATGGCTGGCCGGGACTATACGGCGCACATTAGCGTCTCAGTCAGTCGGCGGATTGTTCTACCTCCACGTGGTCCCCGCTGGGCATCGTTCCTCCACCTGGCGACCTCTGACTTCTGCTCGCTCTCATTGAAAAATGAGGGCTCGAGCGGGGTCGGTAACTGCCGGTTAAAACGTGGGCATTGGGCTTGGCCAACCACAGGGATGAGCGGCGAAGAGAACACTAATCCGCCAGAATAACAGAATAAGTAGCGGTGCCAACACTGCTCCCCACCCCCACAACCTGCCCTGAAAAGATGCAAAAGTAGGAAGATGATGGTCATGATGACGCATGACAAGTCCAGAAGATTAAAAACATGAGATACAAATTAGAGAATCAACTTTTAACAATTTCCTGTACAAAATATAATTTGAAATAAAGATTACTCTGAGCAAAGCACTCGACACAACTGGTTATTCACCTTTTTCGGTTTTAAGTTTGGGAATTTTGGTGGTTTCAAAACGGAGATTACAGTGTAGTGAGTATTGTCGTCAGCACAGGATAAATTTTAATTTTTAATAAAAACCTTTACTTAATAAAAATGTAAAATTAATACCTTAAGTCTTTGGCTTTCCCTGTGAGTTTCTGATAATTTATCATTAAGTTCATTCACATTGTCCTTCTGCACAGTAATTTCATTTCTAATCACTGAAGATAATAAAAAAAAAAATAACAAATAAATTAGCATTGACATTGCATATTTAGGGTTTTAAGTTGAATAAGTTACGAGATCTAAAGAAATTTGAACGCAGCTATTCTGGCTATTATTTTGGGCTGAAAATCTAACTTGTAAAACTATCAGACCAGACAAGAGCGAGCCATTAATTAGCCCATTGTTGTACTATCAATAGTATTTTATGGAACTGTCAATTTTGTACTATCGATTTAAAAAAATGGCGCCAATTGTTGTTTATCTCATTAGATTTAACATTTTGTGTCATTTTTTTTAGTTTTTCTTGAAGAAGCCACTGGCGCCAGTGATTATCGAAATGGGCCTAAAAATTCATTTTTTTACTTTCACAAAATCATTCAGTGCATCTAAAAAATTAGAACCAAAATAATTTATTCAGATCACCAAGTGTGGTTCATTTAGGTCACAATTTTTGTGATGCACTCTTGATTTTAACAATAAAGAAATATTTAATATTGCCGGTCTATTTCCATAAACTACCTAAACTCCATTTCCAACAAGAAACTCGCATTGGCTAGAGCCTTTTCCCAG
This sequence comes from Strigamia maritima, assembly GCA_000239455.1. Classification (NCBI taxonomy): domain Eukaryota; kingdom Metazoa; phylum Arthropoda; class Chilopoda; order Geophilomorpha; family Linotaeniidae; genus Strigamia; species Strigamia maritima. Next base: position 20,838 of record JH431979.1, on the reverse strand, counting down.
CGATTGTTTAATGCACTTAATAAAATAATTTGAAAAATGACCATAAAAGGGCATAAACGAACAAAAAAACTACCATAAATAACCACATATGGTCAAATTTAGTATAATTTGTATTAATGTGCAAGCAAACAGGCTCTAGCCCTCGCTCTAGTCAATGGGAGTTCGTCGCAATGTGTTAGAAATAGAGTTTAGCGTTTGTGGTATTACAACTGAAAATTTCATTTCTTACTTCTGTAGGATAGTAGATTGTTATCAACATATAGATCGAACAGACTCAAGATAACAAACCGAAGTAATTTTTGAAAGAACTGCAAAATCTAAATTATCATACCTTCAAGTTGTTGTTCCAAACCTTCAAGCTTTGAATTGAGGAAATTATAAAAAAAAGATTTATAATTTAAAAATATAAATAAATTAGAGTAATATATAGGAATTTAACAACTACTTGTCGAGATTGTGCTTTTAATGTATAATAAAGGATACAGGCAATTTCTACTTGCAATTTGGCATTTTCGTCGTCGTGGCTAGCTTCTAGCTGCTTATATCGTTGTTTCGTTTTATTAGCCAAAAATTCTTGGTAAGTAATTTCAAGATGAACCTACAATAATTAAAACAAGTGTAATTCCATAATGATAAATTTCAAAATGATAAATTGAAATAACATAAGATTACTTGATAGACCCAGAATGATATCGCACGAGAACAAATATCGAGTATTACATCAGGACAAAATCCGCATAATGAAAGCTATAAAAAATATTATTATAATAGAATTGTTAATAAAATATGTAAATAATTATATTACTGTTTGCAACCGTTCGTTTGGATTGAGTGGTAAGTGAACGAAATCGAACTTGTCTACCAAATTTGTTTCACCTTAGGTACGTAAATAAAGCTTGCCATTAAAATTACGATACTTGAAGTCATGCGAATTAATACTTACATATGGGACACTGGCGAGAAATTTTAAATTTCTGATATCCATCTTCATCACAAAATATGTCTGTATAAAAATCAAATGATCAATGTTCTTGAATCAAAGAATGAAACGAATAAAAACGTACGGCTGCAAGATGTAACCTGTGAATAATGAGAGTAAATAAAACTACGTAAAAACAACGATGTTACCTGACTATTGAAACATTTTACATACCCAAGCGAATTCTTTTAACCTCTTTCTGCAGTTTTTTAAATTACAAAAAAGTTCTTGATCCATTAGTAAGTGGGAACCTTAATGAAGCGCTAAAATCAAACTAGGCCCGATAGATATAGATAGATAGGATAGCTCACCCAAGTGATGACATGTGACATATGATATGTTTGAATTTTGTGACGGTCCAAAATCGGAAACTACTTATTATTCTGCCACTAGATGGCGTTGACTGTTTGTCCGCGCCAAATTCAAACTACAGTTATCAGTTATTCTCACTTTTGGGTCTAATAAATAACTAAGAAAAGTTTGGCCAGTAAATAATTCATAAGAGAGTGTATGTTTATTGAATTATGATAAATAATAATAGTTCACATTATTATTTATACATTGGATGGAAATCACTTGTAAAAGTGATTATTATTTAGGGAAGGTGTTGTAAGGAATTCCTTGCAACCCTTAGTCCTTTCTTGCATATCGGGGTAATTGGTTGCACCTGCGACCTATTCCCTGGAGTGTGTAGATGACCCTTGACCCTGGTCAAGCAGAGTTCACTTGGACTCTGACAGGAAGTTGTACCGATTGGCCCAACTCCCGGCGTGTCATAGTTCAGCTTATAGTGCCCGCCTCTGATGGTCATACTGATGTTCAATTGGACACAGGCTGACCACCAAGTGAGCGACCACTATAAAAGGGCTTGCAGAGCTCTATTTGGTTCCAGATAACCCTTAAAGATATATTGATATTATGTTCAGATTTACCTAGTTGACGTGGTTTCAGAACGCTTTTAAGACTTTCGAACCGGCAGGTGCAACAACCGTAAAGACCGTAGTGAGCCATAGCATTTATGTTATGAAGGCCTATGTACCGCGAATATACAAAAGTGATGATGACATGATGTTGTGACACATCGGAGAGTGGTGATTATTGATCTGGACATGCCAGTTATCGTGACCACTCTACTTTCGGTTGGATAATTATCTATTAACGTGTTAGTCGCGATGCGGAGCGCCGGACTATAAGGATGAAGGCCAAGTGGGTTGCTTGACCCACGCGACACCCCACTCAACTCTTGTTTACGGTATCTATGTTATCGTATTGTCTTGTTAGCGACACTCTGGTCAGATGGCCCGAGTATTGATCATCAACTGTCTGGGACACATTGTCATTCGGCAATGCCAGCCCAAACCTTGTGACGAATACAGCCAAAAGTCAACCGTTAGTCGGATCGACCTCCCACTCCAAATCCTGTTAGAACCACTTCAGACCAACCAGGAATGACAGATATAGATCCAGACCTAGACAAACTCCAGATTAACCCCGTACATTCATATTATTACACTCTGTTCGATAGTATATTATTCCTGGCTTTAGAATTGTATAAGTAATTGTTAGTCAGTGCTCTGTTAATAAATGCAGATTGTCATGTTTTGATAAGTTATGTGTATATTTTTCTCTCTGAGTTTCCGTACATTTTCACACACTGAGTTATCACTTCCACATCTCGTGTAGTAGTTAGTGATTTAGTCGGTATTTCGAGGTTATTACCGCTTGGTAATTTCCCCGAATATCGGATCGTCACAATTTAAAACTTGTTTACATTTTTGTCACTTTTTGCCGGTTAGCGCTGCTGTCAGTAACGCAAAGAATTCATATTTGAATTTGAATTTGAATTTTTACTCTTTATGCCGGCTACGCGTTTTTCTGCTGAAAGGTGTTTTTCTCCTCTTCAAAGATACATGCAATTGTGTTCCGTTATACGTAGTACACGTTACCGTTTTTATTGGCTGTAATTGTAAAGTGTCAATTATTATTATTATTATTATTATTTTATTTACTCCATATGAATCGAAAATAGACAATTACTTCAATTAAAATACATATCATTATCAAAAATAAATTCACACAATCTCACTAAAATCCACAACCACAACCAAAACAAAACAAAAACTAATCATCCAGCAGAGAGAGAGAGAATAGGGTTTACCGGGCCGTAAGGGCTCTCTATAATTCAAGAGGTATACTCCCACATGGGGTACCCAATTGGGGTACCCCAAACACCTGGAAAGGAAAATTGATAAAATTGTTTTGCAATAAATTTCAAATTACAGTAATTATGTATTTTTTCGGTGCGGCTATTTGCACGTATTTACACCTACGTATCTGCATGCACGTACGTAAGTACGTACTATTATAAATTATTATTATTATTATTATTATTATTATTATTATTATAAATTAAATAAAATAGACTTAAATTTTATTTTTATTCTCAAAATTTTTTTATTTTAGACCAGATCTATAAATTCATGGTGCTCTTGGCATCTTTCACAAATAAAGTCTCTATCTTTAAAACTATTTACTTTTACTCCTTTGCTTGCTAAGCAAGAACAATAGAACCACTCATTGCATCTTGAGCATTCCATCATTTTACCTTTCATTTTCTTTCTACAGTGACAAAAAACTCAATCATAGATCTTAACAACTGGATCATCTGAGTTTTCTATGTGATGACTAGGAAAAAGAGACAATTGTTCTTCAGGTCACTGAAAACATGATATTAAATGATTCTTAAGTGCAGATTTATTAAAAGAATTGCAGCATGGATCACAATTTGCACAAAGCAACAAAGCATTAGCAATTGCAAATCAGCCACAATCATAAGCATTATCTTGTTGAGAAACCTTATGAAAACAAACTTTCAATTTAAGAGAATTATCACACATTCGGGTAAAACTACTAACAATGTTAATAATGTTTTTATCATCAAGAGAAAACAAAGAGTCATACACGTTAATAAGTATAAAATCGGGCATAATATCGACCAGACAGAATATTCCAGTGATTGCCTCTCAAATTACAAATTTGAACAAAAAAATCAGTGCATGGCTTAAAAATTGGTAGGCAAAAACATGCGTATGTAGTTTTCTGCAAACCTTGTACTATATGAAAATCCCGATGCATCATTCGCATTGATTCATCAATAACGGTATTATCCAACCACTCACGTGTTTGCAATATATTCAAATGACACTGCTTTAATTGCAACTCACAAACGATAATCCAATTCTCTGAGTCTAGAGGTTTAAATTTTTTTAGCGCTGCTTTACTTCTTAAAGATGGTTTTGGCAATTTTCGTTTTAACCCAACTGCCGTTTTAACACTACCTTTTCTTCGACCTCTTACAGGCACTTTGCTAGGAAAATGTGCACCCGCTAATCCAACTAAATTAAACTAGGTGCGTTCAAATTGATTTAGATAACTTAACTTAGTTGACTTAACTGCTAAGTTGACTTAAACTCATTACATGTGACGTTTTGGACGTCATAGTTATGGCAAATGACTCGCTTAAGGTAATTAATCTCACTTAAATTGCGTCCAATATTGCCTGAATAAAATTCTTAAGTGTGTAGTTGACTTAAAGTGGCAGGATATGATGTATTTGATGTCATATTCATCTGAAACCTCTTACTTTAGACATCTTAACTTAAGTTACCCAATTCGTATCTTAAGTTAAGATGTTTAAAGTAGGAGGTTTTAGATGGCGTACCAACCCAGCGTTTCAACCCCAGCGTTCTAACCCAGATGTACTGATGTAGTCGTATAAGAATGAATTTTGTATTTTACGTGTTATTTAGAGTTGGTATGACACATGCAAAAAGGTTTTTGCACATGTCATACGCATATGTATTCATTGTTTACTATTTACATTGATAGTAAACAATTCAGGTGTTTTTCATTAATTGTAAACACATGACAACTCAAAATATTTGATTTGTCATGTGATTTCCTTATTTATTGTATTTATATAATTAGAATCATGATTTACAAGTGTTTAAGTTTATAAGTATGTTTGTAGAACTTTGTAATCAAGTTATATCGCATTTTGTATGTTTGACTGTTCAAAGTTCATATTTGATGACACTTGTGATCCAGGTCTGATTGACAGGTGTCAGGATCACACCTGTCATAAGTTCCAGGTCATGATCCATGACCACACTGTCTCTTAGTTATACCAGACAAGATGTCTGACCAGTTCCATGCATGTCAGTGCAAATAAATGGCTTTTATGTTTGTTTTGGACTTTTAAACCGTGAGTTGTCTCTTTTCATGAATATTAATGATCTTGGCATATAAGCACAGTCAAGTACGGCCAATTTGCACTGTTTCCGACCAAAAACAAGTGGATTCCCATGACCGACGCTGCACAAAAGCCTAACGAGGCTTATAGCGACATTGGACTATATCGCGACCCGAGTACGGAGCACGGAGCTCGCGTATAACTCCGGCGGTACAGCCCTCGTCGAACGCGGCATGAAAATCTCGATTTTCCATCAAAAATTGGAAAAAGCGTTTTTGATCATTTTCGGGCTGAAAATCGATTCTGCGACTAGTCAACGTCCATCAAAGGATGTCAACACCCAATTTGGCCACTTCCACTGCCCAGTGGTGTTGAACTGATCCTGGTGTATCCAGCCGGCCCGGCTAATCCAGCTGGCCAGGCATACTGATCCAGGCATACTAACCCGGGCATACTAATCCGGGCGTACTAATCCAGGGCGTACTAATCCGGGCATATTACCAACCAAATCTGTCCATATAACTGACTTCCTACTACCACCGACTTCTCACTACTACCGACTTCCTACTACCACCGACTTCTCACTACTACCGACTTCCTACCACTACCGACTTCCCACCACTACCGACTTCCCACTACTACCAACTTCCTACTACCGACTTCCTACTACCGACTTCCTACTACCGACTTCTTACAGCTGACTTCTGACAACTGACTTATCCCAGCATACCAATCCTGGCGTACCAACCACGTGGTTTCAACCCCGGCGTACTAACCCCGTCGTTTCAACCCCGCCGTACCGGGCCTGGTGTCTCCGGCCGGCCGGGCATACTAATCCGGGTGAACTAATCCAGGCTTACTAATTCGGGCGTACCGATCCAGGCATACTATCAACCAAAACTGTCCACACTACTGATAGCTATTAATAACAAAAGAGACAGAAGAGAAAGAAGAGCAATAAAGAGAAGAAGAAAGAAGGAAAGATAGATAGCCAGAAGACTCATTAGCACCTGTGCAGCGAAAAAACAAAGTGTCACAGTGGAGTGCCCAAGAGAGACCACGAGGAGTCTGTGCTTGGAAGTTTTCTCCCCCTTTAAATTTGCATAAAATAGTTCTAAGGGTGAATAACGATTGACAAGTTTTTTGATCTTGTTGTTTATCGATTCAACGCGATTGTTTGTTGTGTCTTTTAAGTTGAATTCGACCATACATGGCCCGGGGAAAGGGGAAGCTCGCATGTTTGACACGCAAATGGTCGACATGCAAATGGTCGACATTTTCAGAAAACGCGCATTTGGTCGACACCCAAATGGTCGACATGCAAATGGTCGACATGCCATGGCGCACATCCAGTCGACACTCACATGGTCACAAGCAAATAGTCGACACGCAAATGGTCGACACAGTTGATTGTTTTATTTAGAACAAAAAGTATATACGTATACCTGTGTATTAATTTCTGTTGGAAATAAAAATTATGCATTTTTACTTTTTCAATTTTTCTTTTTGTCAATTCAAATTGAAAAAGTAAAAATACAAAAATTTTTATTTTCAACTAAAATTTATTATATACATATACATATATATTTTATGATTTCATTTTTTTCAATTTGATTTTAATTTTTTGCATGATAATTTAAATTTTTTACAATTCAACATTTTATTGTTCCAAATAAAACAATTAATTGTGTCATTTG
>JH431979.1:0-10782 GCA_000239455.1 Strigamia maritima | reverse complement strand
TTCTGATAAAATTTAGGCTACAGCCGATACAAAATAGTGCTGTAGTAGTTAGGGGCAGATGTGTGTGTAATTTCCAACGTGGTGAGTGGATTTCTTCGGATTTCCCATTCCATGTCGAGAAATAATTGCATATCTGCGGAATTAAGTAGGGTATTCGGGTAACACCGAAAATTAGAGTCTTGCATTTTCCGAAGTAACTTCATCAGACTTGAGTTGTACCCTACATTGGCCAATCTGAAACTTCTTCTTTGGATGTGGACTGAGGTACAATTTCGTCTTAGCGAGTTGCACCATTCCATGTAGAGGCGCTAGTCGGGGGAGCTGTCGTTCCTCCTATCGGGCTGAAATAAGAAACTCTCTCTGAGCTGTGAAAAGGATGATGCCGGCAAAAGTATCCCAATTGTTTCAATGTTAAAAATTATCGGTGTAAACAAACAAATATTGTAGTATAAAAGTCATGAAAGTTTATGCGGACTTAATGAATTTTTCCGGTTCTTGTGCTAAACATACACAGATTCGATTGGATCTTGTACGTTTCCTCGAGTTGAAGAGTAAAAGTATTCTCGGTGTTTGTGGGTTTTATTAGTATTTCTGCGTGAACGTGGAGCTCGTATGGAACTCGATCACATCGTGGTAGGACCAATGCATTTTCCAGTGTAGGGTCACAAGTGATTGATGGTGAGGTGTGTCTGTCTCTATTCTGCTTCGAGATTTGACGCAGAAGTAGAGTTAAAAGGCCCCGTCGCCAGTGTTCCGCGCACTAGTAAAACGAAGTAACGTAATCCCCGCAAATCACGACTATGCTGATACTAACTAATCAAATTTATTTTTGGGAATCTGACTTCATAATGTGTTCAGGGACTGGAGACAAAGGTTTTTCACGTGGAAAACTTCCTCGCTAGTCCTAAGCCACCCCGTGGAGTTTGTCCCATTGTAATGAGATCTAGGATAAGCCTCGAAGCCGATAATTGTCCAAACCATGGTGGATATGGGTCAACACTGGTCAAGGACGGTATTTGCCGTACTCTGATTGGATCTCACCCAACAATTGGAGTTAGCAGGATGTACGGATTACTAAGAGTTTAAATACTCCGTGTACAGGAAATTCGATCTCTTCTACTCGTAGTACTTGTGCTATACAGTTTGAAATCATAGTCTTTCACTACCTTGTGTAATACTTTGTATTTTTTATTAATTCTAATAACTTTACATGGCTTCTACAATGAGTCCTCGAATCACGCGTGCGATGGGAAGAACTGGTCAACTTGCACTAAAGAACACCGTGCAACAACCCCCAGTTACGACCACGCGACCACTGATGAGGACGTTCAAAGTGAAGAAGTGGTACACACGTACCACGCCGCGATGCCAGACGAACCTATTGCATCCACTTCAGGTGAACCTTTGCGATCTGCAAATGCCGTCGTATCTATTTCGTCAAGTGGCAAAGGTGATGCGGGCTCGAGCGCAAGTACGTTCGAGCGGGCATGCAGATATTACGGCGTTGCACTTTATTGTTTTGTGACGTTGAACCAACTGTTCACACATGTGAACAGGAATCTGGAGCTAATCATGTTCAAGAATAAACTTAACCCTTTCGATTATATGGAGAGAGAAGGCTTATTCGATGTATCGACCATCACACCTGTGGTGAGTCAGTCCTCGAATCAAGCAAACGAGTCTGACCATGACTACTCTTTAAACACCCGGAGTAGGGCGTCGAGTGTGGCGAGAAGTCTCGGCATACCCGACCGCAGACAGACTCGTTCCCCCAGTCGTTCAAGAACAGTTCCTTCGGTACCTGGCGACACTCGTCGTATAAGGGGCGACTCCTTACATAGGGAGGAACCTCGGGCGATGTCTGGGTACCCGAATGGAAACCATCACAATAGTGGAGATGATCGACGAATGAGGGAGGGAGAACTTTTTGTAGGCATAAGTAAACTGAAACACGTGTGATCAATGTGTTTTATGCATAAGTTATGTATTTAAACACAGGTGCGGATCTTTCTTAAGACCCGTGCCTTAAGGTTATTTATTTTTGGTTGATTTTAATGACTAGAAGTCATAATCAATTCAGTTTATAGCTTCATAATTAGTTTACAATAGATTTTGTATAATAATGTATGAGCTGACTCATTTATGTGTTTATTTAATTGTTTGAGTCAGCACTTGATAACTTATGTATTGTTAAGCTAGGTTCCATGCACTCGGTAGTCACTTGCTGGAATCCTAGTTCTCTTTTGTGATAGGATCACATACTAGTCCAGTTTGTGATCCTAAGCTTGTAAAAGCTATTTATAGCACTATGTGCTTTTTATGTATTTTTTTATCATTCCATTCTGTAGTTTGCTGTGTTTGAGATTAAACACTCTCTAACCTTCTTGTGTCAAGGAAAGATGGCTGATGTTTTTGCTCCATGCTACTTCAAGTGATTTCAGGATTTTACATCATTATATATGTGAGTTTAACTCAACATAAGAGAGACAATGCAGTTCTAAGTGATTATAATCACAGCCAAGCAGTTGTCATTGATTTAGAAGTAATTTCCAGCTCAAAACAGATTAGAGGTCATTCCCAATGTCATTGTCATTACACAAGAGGTCATACCTCTAATTTCCAAGCATATGACAATGGTTTCTATGCTCATTCCAGCAGAGAAGCGATAGCGCAACGTATTGCGCTATTTGAGCAAGATCGATTTCGACGGGACCTCGCGTACATCTCCGGCGGCTCGCGGTGGCCCGCGTGCGGCCAAAAATTTCGACTTTTCCATCGAAATTCGAAAAATGGATTTTTGCTCATTTTTGACCATTTAAAGCACAGTTCACTTCCACGACTGTGCGAAAGGACCAGGGCGAACCACTATAACGTACACCTTTGAATCCGAAGGCCATTCCTCCTCCCCGTAGACGAGAGAGAAGTCCGTCTGTTGCGACTATTCCACCGAGAAGACGAGACGCCTATTGATGACTACGTAGAATCCAAAGAAGTGACAAAGTACTGGCCCGAGTGGGACGGTAACGAGTCATGCCTGAAACGCATAAAAGCCCATTCGAGCTATTTATGTAATTGTGATGTCCAGTTTCGTCATCCTAATGATCCAGTTGTTTCCGCAAGTGCGAAACCAATTGTATCTTTAGGAGAGGGGGAGGGTGGTCTAGACTCGAATGATAGACCAGTTGCGACGTTATATAGCGCCTTAACTGATTTATTAGACGAGGTATCCCCGACTAGAAAAGAAATCATCGCTGCTCAGAAAAGAGATCCCTTTTGTATGCTAATTTATGAATTTTTATGTTCCTCAGATGAGCAAAAGGAAAAAGACTCTTGCTTTATTAAGGACTTCCTTGAGAAAGCAAAAGTTTTTTATTGGATTCCAGCATGTGTGATCATGCAGAAGAAGACGAATATTCGATGATCGTTAAATTTCATCCTACTTTTGAGGAGGAATTAAATGATTTGGGTGCAGGATTTAAAGCTTTCATTCCTTCTTCACTAATTCGACGTATTATTTTTGCATGCCATGGACACCCATTGAGCGGACACGCAGGTATCAGCAAAACGCTAGCAAGGGCGATGCAACTTTACTTCTGGCCTAGAATGAGAAAAGATGTCAGGAAATACGTTAGAGGCTGCCTCCATTGCCAGCAATACAAACCGCCCAATAAGAGACCGCGAGCAGCCCCATATCAACCGCAAAGTATGGCGTACCCATGGGAGACGATATGTGTCGACCTCATGGGACCCAAACCAACAGCCTACGGACAAATGAAGTGGATCCTGGTCATCATAGATCAGTGTACAAAGTATGTTGAATTGTTCCCACTGGCAACTGTCAGTAGTACAATCATCGTACAAAAGATTAATGAAGTTGCTTGTCGATGGGGACACCCATCCAAGATTATCAGTGATAATGGAAAACAGTTTGTAAGTACTATTTTTCTAGAATTTTGCGAATCTCGAAATATAAAGATGAGTCATACTAGTACATATAATCCGAGTGCCAACCCAACTGAGCGGGCAAATCGTGATTTGAAAACTATGTTGGCCATCTATACCAACATTCACTTGCGGTGGCCGAGATTCCTAAACGAATTCGCTTTGGTATCTCGTACCAACATTTCGGAAGCATTAGGGTACTCACCCATGTATCTGAATACGGGTAGATTGACGCCATTACTCTTTGACCCTAGACTTTTGAAACATGCTACGCCATTTGACGTAAATAATCCAGAAGAATATGTCAAAGAGTTAATGGGCATTTTACATGAGTGTGGTACGTTTGTCCGACGCCGCTTGTCCGACGAACGTTTGTCCGACGCTGTTTGTCCGACGCCGTTTGTCCGAATGGTCGTTTGTCCAAAATTTTCGGACAAATGACCATTCGGACAAACGGATTTCGGACAAATGGCGACAAAAAAAGGTCATTCAGTGATTGAGAGATTTGTTTAGGAATGTTGTGGTCAGTTGTGATTGGTCTTGGTTGTTGATGGATTTTAATTGTTTAGGTGTAAATGTTTTGACAAAAGGAAATTTTGTTTGGTTTATTTTCTTATTAGATGACTTTGCTATTTTATCTTTTTTTATCTTATTTTTTTTTGTGTTGTATTTCTGGCTTTGGAAGATGAAGAAGAAACTTGAAAACGATTGAAAAGAAAATAGCTTGGTTCGATGACAGTAATTTTAGATTGGCTAGAACTTGTTGCATTATGCAAATTGAGGTTTTAATTTTAATTTTTTAATTTTAGAGTGAGTTTTATATGTAAGATCATTCACTATGGCCAGTTATAAAATGATATACAAGTATGGAGTTCAAGGATCTTGCCAATAACTTTGAAAACGTTTTTCGGACAAAAAAACGTTTTTAAGACAAAAACGTGTTCCGTTTGTCCGAATGGTTGATTGTCAGAAAAACATTTGTCCGACGGTACGTTTGTCCGAAAGCATTCGGACAAACGTACTGGTCAGCTTTTTTCATTTTTCGGACAATCGACCATTCGGACAAGTGATCGATACCCATTTTACATAGAGCTCATAGAGACATGTACCGAATGATACAGCGTAACTATGAGAAACATGATAGAATACATTGCGGAAAATTTATTATCTGTGAATTTCAATTAGACGATCTGGTCATGAAACGCACACACATCCTATCCAATGCTGATAAAGTTGTCACTAGTGGGTTGGCTGAAAAGCGTGATGGTCCATGGCAGATTACGAAAGTTCACGGTGGTGACGCTTACGAGCTCACCAAATTAGAAAATGGTGCAATTAAGAAGTCGGTGAATATTAAGGATTTGACTCCTTATATTCCGTCGTACCCAGTCGAAATTTGGTCAAGTGATCAAACGTCGGCTTCGCACGACCCTCAACTTACACCAGAATGGATGACAATAGAGGTACCGAAGTTGATCTATACAGACGCAAATGTATCAGATCCCGGCGTGGCCGACTCATCAAACGAGGAAAATGGCCAAGTGACCATAACACCGCCTGGTGACAAGCCACGAGGTCGTCATCATCGGGTTCATCGACGACGTGATGCGAGGAAAAGCGGAATTCCGCCACCGCCTCGTCCACCAAGTCGAAAACCCCGAACACGAGTTCGTAAATCGAACAGAAAGTATATTGATGGATTCGTGAATTAAAAATCAAGTGGTTTCTAACAATCAATCCACCAATGCGAATATTAATTTCGCAACAATGATTTTTTGAGACAACTTTCATAATTAATTAAAATTGATTAGTTATGAACACGTGGCGCCACTTGGGGTCATGTGATGGCTCTCAACCAATCCCATAGCCCCATGTGCTCGGAACTTCATTCTGAATCTGACAGTCCAGCTGACCAGTTAAGACCGAAAAGTTTGAAGTAAGCAATCGTGGCTGACAAAAACCAAACCGAAGTTTGTGAAGTGCACATTGTGGTGCATCCTTACCACGTAAAGTGAGGTTTCTGTAAAATTAGTAAGTCTTCGGTAGAAGAAGAGACTGGTATAAATTGGATAAAAACCGTAAGTAAAACTTACTCCCGTTTTGTCAACACGAGTACATTCATAACCTAAGACAGAAAAATGTGTTACCGTATTTTGTCGATTAAAGGCCGCGGCCTTTATTACAAATTGCGGCCGAGGGGTGCGGCCGTAATTCGAGGGCGGCGTTTAAATCGTTTGCCGTAAATTGCATTTCATGTACGCAACTTTTTAAAGTTAAAAACAACTTAAAAAGTTGCGTACATGAAACGAACGTACGTACGTTGCGTTTAGCTATGCAAACGTATTAAAAACGTTTGCATCTACTGTATATATACTCTATATAGTAGAGAAAAAAACCAATTGTGAAATCACTTTGATAAAAATGACTTCTTCTCTACTACACAGAGTAAATATACAGTACTTAACGTTATATATATACAAACGTTAATACATTATTTCGAATGTAATAATGTAAGTTTATTTATCAGTTTTGAAGTAATGTATTAAATATACATTACTTCAAAACTGATAAATAAACTTCGAATAATGGCCGCGGCCGTAATTCGAGTGCGGCGTTTATTTTGAATTACAGCCGAGGGGCGCGGCCGTAATTCGAGGGCGGCCGTAATTTGAGGACGGCCTTTAATCGACAAAATATGGTATTTTCGGAATAAGTTATTCAACACTATACAATTCAAGTGGATTGTGGCGTGTTTAGGCGAGTTTCGATAGGATTGCTAAGTTCAATAAATTCGCACAAGATGGCGTCCAAGTGAACAACCATCTTGTGAAAATTATTAAAATTAATTAAAAATAAGTGAACAAAATTATTAGGCCTAATTCAAAACTCCGGCATGGGGTGACGATAATTTTGAATTTCGTCACTCAAATTTCATTCGCATAGGTCAATTATTATAATGGGGGTTTAATAAAACAAGTATTCGTCATAATTAATAGAGTATAAACTATTTTTGTCGGGTTAAGACAAATTCATATCGAAACTTAGGTCAGCCATTTTTGATTGTTCAACCATGCGTCTCGTGTATCGTGTACGTGTTCAAGCGGACTCGTTACGTATAGGTGTACGCTACGGTGGTGTATATAACACATTTTATATTCAGTAAAGGCATTTCAGTTGATTAATCCATCCGAATTAGTCATTTGATCCGCCTTTATTGGTAATACCCGATTTAGTCATTGTAATTTTAACTACACGTGTTTCCTAGATGGGTCCGCCTATTAAAAGACTACGAACTGATTCCGACTCGAGTGACGTCAATCGAGGTGCAAGCACATCGGCAGAAGCAGATATGGCCGAGAGACAGCCCAATCGAGAACAGCCCGGACCATCACGTAATGGGAATGGGCAGCCTACGTCTACCCAGGACCAGCAAGGGGACCAACCGGCCCCGACTATCGATTTGCGGCACCTATGGCCCCGCCACGACCAACTTATCCTCAAGTGCGACCCATGATGATGTCGATACGTAGCCACCCAGACTTCCACGCAATTGCGATGAAGTACGCGTCACATTTCCAGCCCGCCCAGCAGCCCGACGCGTATTACAACGTAGGTTACGCATACGACTATTCCCAGCCACCGCAGGCTCTGCAGCCAGTAGCACCGGTGCAGTATGCACCGTCGAACATTGTGGACGTCCAGGCCGAACCAGTTGCGGCCTCGGCGCCCACCATCCCGACAGTGAACGTCGCCAGACTGCCGACAGCAGAACCCGAAGCTGAAATTGACTGGGGAGGACCACACCTTCGACCAAGTAGCGCTGGTTGCCGCCGCAGTTGCGCGGGACCCATTGCTTGCCACGACAGAGAAATATTGTTGGTGGTTAACGCGAGCCGCCAGGAAAGGTTGGATGCGACTGCCTCACGACCAATACGACAACCGAACACCAGCAGCTAAGCGAGCTAGTGGACATTCAAGTACGGACCAGTCTTCGAGAAAAGCAAGTGGAAGCGTTAAACCATCCGGCGGAAGCTCATCCTCGGACTCCAGCACGCGTAAGGTGACTTTCACGACGTCCAAACCCTCCAACAGCCAGTCGACTGGTAGGACCTTGACGTCAACAGTCACCAACTACATACCAGCGGGGGTGGAACTGAGACGGCTCCACTTATCATACCGAGAACGCGAAGAGCTGCAGGTCGAGGCAGCACGAAGATCCGTTATCGCGGAGACCGCAGCCGCGGCCGCCGAAGAAAAGGAGAAAAAGCGTATCGAGCGAGAAAAACGTTTGGCAGCCGAACCAAGGCCGCCAAAATCAATG
Organism: Strigamia maritima; assembly: GCA_000239455.1. Classification (NCBI taxonomy): domain Eukaryota; kingdom Metazoa; phylum Arthropoda; class Chilopoda; order Geophilomorpha; family Linotaeniidae; genus Strigamia; species Strigamia maritima. The sequence continues at coordinate 2,519 of JH431979.1, read as the reverse complement.
AAGGACTAAAAGCGCGACGAGAACAGTGCAAGAAGGATCTCGCAGTGGGAACGCCCCATATTGCGCTTTCTATCGATTACGCTACCGAAGTCCCGTGTCCTCTCTGTGGTTCCGCAGGTTGGCTCGTTGCCGCAGGATTCACGAACAACGCAGCCCAGTGCCCTAACTGTTTGGGAACGAAGATTCGGCCCCGAACAGAAATTTGGAGGAAGGAACTGATTCCGATTCTCGTCAGAGGTATCGAAGGTGGAGGAGAAAAACGAAGATGGTCAACGTGCCCCCGATGCCAACTAATCCAAACTCAGTGTGGAGAAGCGATTTTAACCGACCCCCAGTTCTGTACGTTATAGTGGTCCGCCCTGGTCCTTTCGCACAGTCGTGGAAGTGAACTGTGCTTTAAATGGTCAAAAATGAGCAAAAATCCATTTTTCGAATTTCGATGGAAAAGTCGGAATTTTTGGCCGCACGCGAGCAACCGCGAGCCGCCGGAGTTAGCCGCGAGGTCCCGAAATCGATCTTGCTCTAATAACGCAATACGTTGCGCTATCGCTTCTCTGCTGGAACGAGCATGGAAACCATTGTCATATGCTTGGAAATTAGAGGTATGACCTCGTGTGTAATGACAATGACATTGGGAATGACCTCTAATCTGTTTTGAGCAAAAACTCACTTCTAAATTGATGACAACTGCTTGGCTGTGATTATAATCACTTAGAACTGCATTGTCTTTCTTAAATTGAGTAATACTCAAATATACAATGATGTAAAATCCTGAAATCACTTGAAGTAGCATGGAGCGAAAACATCAGCCGTCTTTCCTTGACACAAGAAGGTTAGAGAGTGTTTAATCTCGAACACAGCAAACTAAAGAATGGAATGATAAAAATACATAAAATGCCCATAGGGCTATAAATAGCTTTGACAAGCTTAGGATCACAAACTGGACTAGTATGTGATCCTATCACAAATGAGAACTAGGATTCCAGCAAGTGACTACAGAGTGCATGGAACCTAGCTTAAAAAACATAAGTTATCAAGTGCTGACTCAAACAATTAAATAAACACATAAATGAGTCAGCTCATACATTATTATACAAAATCTATTGTAAACTAATTATGAAGCTATAAACTAAATTGATTATGACTTTAGTCATTAAAATCAACCAAAACAAATAACCTTAAGGCACGGATCTTAAGAAAGATCCGCACCTGTGTTTAAATACATAACTTATGCATAAAACACATTGATCACACGTGTTTCAGTTTACCTATGCTCTCGCTCGAGACCTCGCCCGACAGAACCAGAGTCGTGCCTCCGCAGGAATGCATTCTGTTGAATTAGAGGTGTTCTCAAGGTAAAATCCAGTGTGTTGAGCAGAGAATAAAGTGAGGCATGTTGTACAGACACATTGCAAACTCGCAAGTGTTAAATTTTATTTAAAAACCATATAGGTGGCGCCAAAAAACCTACGGTAGTCCATAGTTGACACCAAGTTATAAAATACAACTCATAAATAATACGGTATGATATTAGATACATAAATAAACACAATACAGAATAAATACAAATAAATAAATATACGAGTATAAATTAACATTTTCCCCCGTTTGTACTTATTCCATTAAACAATAATAAAGAACGAAATCAACAATATTCACTTAAATATTTACAAAGTTCGTTAATCTTCTCTCTATTCACACGTTTGGTTAGTATGTCAGCCAAGTTCTTCTTAGTATAGACATACCGTAACTCAAATAAACCTGCTTGATAATTCTGTTTCACGAACTGTAACTTCACATCAATGTACTTGGTTTTAGAGTTTTCCACATCGTTACTTATGTAATGTATGGCCGCACGGTTATCGCAATTTACAGAAACTTTACTGAAAATTATACCACGAATATTACTAATTTCCTCTAACAAACGCTTAAACCAAATAACTTCTTTTGTCAATTCCGACAGTGCTATAAGTTCAGACTCCATAGCACTCATTGTTACTAAGTTCTGTTTTGCAGTGCGCCAAATCACTGGGTTATTACCTATACAAACAATGTATCCCGTAATAGACTTCCTGTCACCAGGAGATGTCGCCCAACTCGCATCAACAAAACAGTTAATTCCCAAATCGAAATCCTTACTCAAATGTATAGTTTTCTCCTTAGTACTTAGAACATAGTACCAAAGGTGCAATAGGCAATTCCAATGTACTAAAGTCGGCTTGGCATTATATCTTGCTAAAATACCAATCGCTATACATATGTCTGGTCTCGTGTATCGAGAAACAAATAATAAAATCCCTACCAAGGTTCTGTATGGGTAATTACGCGAATCCAAGATATCACCCTCTATGTTCAACTCTGCCAAATCGAAACCAACCTTGAATGGTTCGGCAACCCGCTTAAATGCAAAATTGTGAAATCTTTTCGACAACTCATCTAAATAGGAAATTTGGCTAAATTGTATCCCATCTGGTTCACGTATAATATCAATACCCAGGAATCTCTTCGTTTCCCCCAAA
>JH431978.1:404524-418143 GCA_000239455.1 Strigamia maritima | reverse complement strand
CTTCTCTCCAAATCCGTCTAAATATAAAAAAAATTAACAAAAACAATAATAATTATCAAAAATTAAAAATTACCTCAACTTTAGCCGATTGAGTAACCTGCTGCTTAAAAAGTAATTTGGAATATAAAACACTGATAAAAAAAAACACTTAATTCCTAATTGTATACACTCTAGCGACCTTCACTGGAACTTCTTCCTCTTCTTCAGAAGAATAACTACAAAAATCAATAAAAATTCACAAATAAATCATTAAAAAAAGAAAAAACAACCAAACAACTGACCTTTCTTCTTCTTCGGACATTCTAAACGTCAGATATCTAAAAAAAAAAAAAAAAATAAATAAACTCAAAATATAAAACAATTAATTTTTTTTTTCGGAAAGAAAAATATAAAAATAACGAACAACAACAAGTTTGTATTAATTCTTTAGCCAATTTGGCACTGCAACTAGACTTTTTTTTTGCGTGGAATTTGACTTACATTCTGCCAAAAGAGACTCAAGAAGTGAAAGTTGCTCGTCCCGGCAAGTTGAAGATGGAAAAACGAAGATGCTGCGCCTAGAATTAATTCCTCGCACTAAACCGATGTGATAAACACGAAAAAAGAAGCCCGGAGACTCTAAAACTATATCTATTTATACACTAAATGCACACAAAGTATGTACACTAAGTCCAAATTAGGACATGTGCACGCAAACAGGGTTGCTTAGTAACGGAAGCTGTGCGGATGATCGTTCTACTGTATTAATAGTTGTAAATTACGTAATTTACTGTTGTAATAATCGAGTATATTGTTGATAATTAAGATTTATTATTCATAAAATATTTTCTTTTTAGTGAATCAATATCGTATCCGGTTTCTAAGAATAAAAACAACTTTTTACTGGTTTAAAATTTAAAAAATCAAGAAATATTTTAACCACTACTGACATTGGTATGATTGAAGAACAACCACGAGTGCATACGAATTGTTGTCATAAGTGGCGCCATCTATTAATATTTTTTTATAATAATAGAAATACATTTTGATTTATTTGTTATTTTATTAACAAAATTAACATTTTTAAATAACGTTTTTTAAAACAAAATTAATCATTCACAGATAGTTTGATTTTAGCTGCATTGCTCATGTCTGGTACTATTTTAAACAGTCGGAGCCGGTCTGAAATCTGTCATTAGTTTTTGTTTAGAAAAACATAAATAATTACTGTAAAAAAATTAAGACAATTATTATTTTTTCTATTGTTAATGACTCATTATTCAACTCATTCTCCACCAATGATGAAACAGAGCACAGCTGACCGATAAGAATGACATCAGGATCATGCGCAGTCGTGCCATCGAGGCTTGTATGTTGATCCACAATTTCGTGTTATTATAAATACAAATGCCTTGGTTTAGTAATACCTCGCCTTTCGACCAAGATGTGGGTAAGTAACGACCAAATTAGCAATGTTTCTATATTTTCCCAGTTCGATCAGTCAATCGAAAAACTTTATTTACTAGTGATGAAATCTCGATGGCGATGTTAGGCTTAGTCGCTTGATTAGTCATCAAAAATTAAAAAAATCAAAACTAGATGCCAAACAGCTGTTTTTACGATAATAAATTAATGTATTATATCTATTTTGCAGAGAAAGTCACATCGGAGACGAATACCGGCCAAGATTGGGGGAAAATATTGGATATTTGTGACAAAGTTGGCACCATTTCCAACGGGTAAATTGAAATTCATTGGAATTTTATGCAAATTTGTGTTTTTAGTTGATTTTTATTTGATTTTTAGGCCCAAAGATTGTTTGCGAGCTATAGTGAAGCGGATTAATCATCATGTGCCGCATGTGTCATTGCAGGCTTTAGTTGTAAATATTTTTAAAATGGTTTTTTTTTGATGTTTTGAATGGAGATTTTGATATTATTTGTGTTATTTTTTAGTTGTTGGATGCGTGTGTTAATAATTGTGGGAAGGTTTTTCATCTGGAGGTTTGTTCGAGAGATTTTGAGAGTGAGATTAAGAAAATTGTGACTGGAAAGGTATAAAGTTGTGTTTTTTGATTGGTTTTGGTTGTTGATTTGGGTGAAATGTTTTAATTTTTGCAGCAAGTTCATGTGAAAGTGGCGGAGAAGATGAAGCAATTGGTTAAGAAGTGGGCGGAAGGAGATTTCAAGAATGATCCACAATTATCGTAATTGGTTTTTTAATATTTAGAAGTGTAAAATAATTGGTTTAATTTATGTTTATTTTGATTTTAGTTTGATTCCGTCGTTGTATAATAAACTTAAAAGCGAAGGTGTAGATTTTTCGGTGCAAGAAACGGTAAATATAAATAACGGATAAAATTTATTACCAAATTGCTCAAATTTTATTAAATTTCACTAAAAAATATAAATTTTTAATAAATTTGATTTTTATTTATTTTTTTTCTTAGCCAAAGAAAAGTCAAGCTGCATACAGTAAAGATCCAAATGTTGTTCATTCTCAACAGGAAGAAGAAGATATCGCAAAAGGTGCAAAAAATTACAAAAAAAAAAAAAACAATATAAATACAGACATTTTTTAAATTGAAGCCATCGAGTTATCGCTGAAAGAGAAACCACAATCACCCAAGTCGAGCGGACTCTATCCGGTGGCAAAACCACCTTCACCGGAACCTCAGCCCAAAGAACACAGGAAGGTTCGAGCTGTTTACGACTTTGAAGCCGCAGAAGATAACGAATTGACATTCAAAGCTGGAGAAATCATTCATGTTTTAGACGACAGGTTCGCATTTGACATCCAATTTTTCTATTTTTTGAAAAATTAAGACACAAATCATGTAGAAATTTAATTTACAAAGAGGAAAACTTTTATTTTTGTTTTTATTTTTATTTTTAAAATAGTGATCCAAATTGGTGGAAAGGTACGAACCAAAGAGGCGAAGGTCTTTTTCCTGCTAATTTTGTGACATCCGATTTAACGGCAGAACCGGAACAAACCAGTATGAAAATTAATTAAAATAATTATATAAAAATAATAATTTGATGATTCACCTCATTGAATTAGAAATCGAGCGGAAAAGTGTTCAGTTTAATGAAAATGTCCAGGTGAAAACCGTTCATGTGGAGCCAAAAGATGTTGAAATAGATGAAGTAAGTAAAAATTAAACAATTAAAAAAAAAAAAAAAATTTTTTTTTAGTTTTTACTAGTCAAAAATAGACACGTTATTACAATTACTACATGAAGCCGATCCGTCGGGCGAGAGGCCGGACAGTGAAGAAATGCGGATAGCAGAAGGTAAATTACAAAATTTGTCATTTTTTCGTATTAAAATTCAAATAAACAAAAATTATTTTATATTATAGAGGAATGTGCAGCCATGGGACCATTAATAGACCAAGAATTAGAGAAAATAGACAAGTAAAAAAATCAATTTGGTTCCTGAATTTGATGAAAGTTGTCTGAAATTTGTTTAAAATCAATAGGAAGCACGCAACACTCACAAATCTTAGTCAAGAATTTATGCAGGCATTGGCAATGTATCACAGTTTGATGCGTGACGCCCCACTGGTTTACGCGTTTTCTGCACCAAAGGCCGCGAACATGCCATATCCATATCCGGAAATGCAGATGAGGCAACCTGGACCAACGCATTCAGTCAACGGACCTATGCCACCACATCCAGTCAATGGACCCATGCCACCACATCTGTATCAACAAGCTGGACCGTCGAATTACACTCCCACATCTATACCAGAGGTCCCACCAACTGTTCCAGGTGAAAAACATGATAGAATTTTATTTTATTAAATTTTATCGGAGAAAATTTTAGTAAAATTTGCATTATTGCATTTTTTATATCTGAAAATTGAGTTTTTCTATGCAATAAGTCCATTTTTAAGCAGGAAATACATTTTTGATGTGAATATCTATTTATTCGCCGATAAAATGGATTTTAATACATTTTTTGATACTAAACTAATTTTTTGATGTAGGTGTAATCCGGCCTCAAGGCCCCCTGCCGCCCATGACTGCAGCATCGCCTACAAATCCACAAATCCCAGGCCAGCCAGTGCCCGCACCACAAATCCACCATCAGCAACCACCAAATTTTCAGTATCCTCGGTAAAAAAAAACAAAGATTTAAACCCCAAGTTAACAAGTAAAATTGGCATCTGCTATATTATTTCAAGATTTCCCATCAATCCGCCAATGGTCAGTCACCCTATCGTGTATGGACCACCGCTTGAAAATTCCTACGTGCCAACCGAATCTCGGGCGGAAATGCATTCCCATCAGTTACTCTGATGACTATTTGTGAATTTGCCTATTATTTTCGTCAATTAATGTAGTTAATTACGCATCGTATTTTTTAATTTTTCTGTAAATTTTTGAAGTGCGGGAAGAGTTGAATTATTAAAAGTTTCCAATGGAGAATTGAAATGAATGATTATTTCATATTTGTGATTTTTGAATGTATTTTGTAAAATAAGAAAGGGTTAATTGAGTATACATGAATATACATTTGTACTTGATCGATTTCGGTTAATGGAAGCAAAATAAATAACATTTTCTCAATTTAAAATTCGACTAAATAATGCGAGGTAAAATGGCCGCCTATTTTACCGCCATTTCACTTCTCATTTCATCACCGCCATTTCACCATCCATTATTTACCATCCATTTTTACCGACCAATTTATTGACAATTTCACCACCCATTTTACCTCGCATTTTACCGCAAATATACCACCTATTGATTGCCAGCGCCCTCTATTGATTTCAGACTCAATCTACCGTGTTGTTTGTTGTAATGTTTATATGTGAGAGGTACAGTAAGTTGTCTTTATGCATGTGTAAGTGTAAATGTGACAAATTCACTGAATGAATATTAATCAATACAGTAACCATAAATTACCGGAATTAATTTTATATATATATATATATATATATATTTACATGTATATTTACATTTTAACCATTTGGGCAGTGACCAAGGAATAACTAATAAAATAATTTATTACACCTACTGCACGTCAACAAGCTATTTCTCATTTCAATAATGACATTCAACTTGTACATTTAATCTGGCAATATAATATTAAACGAAGAAACTGATTGAGCGTATAATGAACATATTTATATCAGAAACACAGTAAACAGACATTAATCAATTAATTAATACTGAAAGACTATTAAAAATTGGTATAAATAACCCTGAGAATTATACATCGTATATTTAAAATACAAATAAAAGAAAATCAACAACACTTATCATAAATTAATGATAATAAAATCAAACAAACAAAAAAAAAAAACAGGCACATGGAAATGGCAGATGAAAATACCATTGTGAATTTTAAATTTTATTTACAGACTCCTTTGACGTGGAATTCTCAAAAAACCCCTGGGACGTAGCTGAATTTTACTAGGACTGCCTCCTAGGGGTACTGCTTGTCATAAAGGTCTTGGAGCATGTAAACCGAACACACTTTTATCCATTGGTGGCAAGTGATTGGTAGCTGGTGGACCCCAGTCTGCAACACCACCTGTATATGACAGGCGGTGCGTAAGGCGATGAGAAATTGAAAACCCACCGGTGCCTTCTAGCTGGGTGAGGACAATGATGACTTGTCTAAAAAAAAAAAAAAAAATACATATTAGAATAGTAATGATGAACCAAATTCTTTTTTTTGTTATACCGATGAAGAGGTGGTACACTGTCCACAGTTCGTAAAGTACCTCTTGTAGATACTACGTTAAAACTCTCTGTGCAATCACATATTACTTGTATACATCTGTCAGGATGGCGATTTTCAATCATAACCACTAATCCTGCCCAACCTTTTGTTAAGTAGTATGCAGTCATTCCTTCTCTTCCCTGGTAAGATAAAAAAAAATACTTTAAAAAAGCTAACATTTGAAATAATGATAGCATTGTTGGGGCGCTAGAATGACCGCGAAAGAAATAAGAATGAAAAACACATCATCATTTCTCAAAATTTCCAATTAAAAAATTGATGTAGATAAAACATAGTATCCATATAGAAAGTCTAGAATTTCAGTAGAAAGTCTATGTTTAACCCATATAGACTTTCTACTGAAATTCTAGACAGATAAATTTTTAAGTCAAAAATTGACATAGATAATACCGTATGCCCTCGGAAAGAACGGCATGCCGGATAATGGCAAATCTGACCAGGTGCTGGATAATTCGAGCCCAAAATAGTCACAAAATACCACCAATAAAATACCACAAAGGACTACAGTAGTGATGATGCGATTGATCTTTTTCGCGCTTGTTCTGCATTTCCTCATTCGCTTGCCTCGTGACGCTGTCCTTTAGCTACTGTCAAATTAATAATTGCATCAGCCATGAAGTGTGAATATGGAATAATTTGTTCGACCAATAGCCGTTTTGAACTGTGTATTGCAAAAATGCACTTTGGATATGATTCAGGATTTTTAATTTCTGGTTATTGGAAAAAAAAAAAATTTATTAAAATTTTTAAATATTTGGATTTATTTTATGTTTATTTTACCAGTTCCCCAATGATTAAATGCTAGGCAAACAACATAATAACTCCCTGGTTCAAACATTGTATGACATCCAACGAATCCTCGAACTTGTCGTTTACTATGCTGGACAAGTGTTCCAATCTTTGGCTGTTCAGTTTCAGTTGCTTGAAAAATAACCACACACAAATCTAGTTGTGACCTTTGAGATTTTTCAGAGTTTCTAGTTAAAAAAACAATTTAAAAACATAAAAAAAAAAAAATTAAATCAAAAATATTGTAAATACAACCTCTGCCCTTCTTGAAAAAGACTAAACTCAGCTTCAGTTGGTTCTAACACGGTAATTAAATTTACCAATTGATTTTCTTTACATGCGTGTGAGGGAAGTTGCCCTTGCAATCGAAGTTCGTTCCAGTGTGAACGAATCTTGCAAATATCCACGCAATCATAATACCTGCAAATGGTATAATTTGTTGTAACTATAGCAATTAAATAAAATGATGAATTAATAAATAGAAAAAGCACTTCATGAAATCTTCAAATGACATCCAAAACACTCCTTCATTTGCACCATGAGCCATTAGGCGCTCCTGCAATTCTTGGGTCCACAGAGTCGATTCATCTGACCAATTGCCTTTCCATGAAAAGTGCCCCCAAGGATTTCGAAGACGAAGTAATCTGTTGTTGGATAAATGAATGTTTAAGTTCAAGGATATTATTAGGCCGTTTTGCTGATAAGACAATCAAGTATTCCAGAGATACAATATAATGTACCTAATTCCTTCCATATCTTGCACATCCAATACTGAATAAGCATGTCTTGGCCGTAAACCAATGGCGTGATACTCTTCTTCATTCACTCGCATATTTCCACCACCACATGAAGCACCCATTAAAAATCTGTAAAAAAAAAAAAAAAAANAAAAAAAAAGAAAAATTACACATAGTTTTTTTCTCAATGTTAATAAAAAGATTAGTAATTCAATACCAAATGTAACTTTCATCATATTACTAAATACCTGGCAGCACGTGAACTAAGAAGTTGTGCCCATATCAGATCTTTATCAAGCTCTTCATCTTGTGATTGAGAAGATGCTACAAGTAATTTTTAATAGAAAAATAAAAAATTTCAAATAATTCTGTGTGATAACAAATTAAAAAAAAAAAAAAAAAACACACAAAATAATAATGTTTTGCAATTTTAATTTAAATTTTTTTTAAAAAAAATTCAAGAGAACAAACAAACAAACAAACAAACAAACAAAAATATTATTTTGAAATAGTAGACAATAAGGAAAAAATAAAAAACTAAGCATTTAAAATGACTAAAGACTATACGTTGCAATGTTATGGTTTCGCACGGTGCTCCTGTTAAAGTTGCTAAACCCTCAATAGCCCGTCCCGATTCCAGGGCTTCATAACATCCATGCAGTTTAGCCACTGCCTTTTCTATTAGCGGTACCCACAGTTGCTTTCTTTTAGCCTAAAACAAAAAATAAGACAAGAAATTAAATTAATTATTGAAATTTACGTGTAATGGACTTACTTTAGAGTAAACAAGATGACCAGCTTTATTACAGGGTAGCAAATCATCAACTAACACTGTTTTCCAACTTCCATCTTTGCACAAGCGTACTTGATACGCTCCTTTGTGGCAGATTTGTCTCGTAACTATGACTTTCTGAACAAGTTCAGGCCTCTCGGCAAGAACTGCAAGTGCACTAAGAAGCCAACAATTTCCTAAAATACCTATAAAGAAATATATTTTATTTTATTTGCAAGTTCCTAATTTGTTTCTAAAAAATATTCTCAACCTTGTGATATATCTGAAGGCAAAGGCGTCCTGAATACAGCCCATTTAATGTGTGATTCTCCAGCATCACAGGTAATCTGATGTGGTCTGAGCCATTGAACTACATTACTTTCTACTGAACTATAAAACAGAGACCGTCCAATTGGCGGAAAAGAGTCATCAATAAACGATTCGTGGTTCTACAAATAAACAATCATTGATATCAATAAAATCAAACTATGACATGAATTATTGTGAAATACTGTAAAACCAACAGTGTGTAATGAAATTTAACAATATCTTGTTTTTTTTGCCATTCTCGTAATGAAATAAATCTTGTATGAGAAATCGCAAACTGTCGAATAATATTTTTTTGCAAATAGTACTTGCGCACACTATTTGAGCTTTTACAGTATTCAAATATACCTGTTTGCAGAAATTAACAATTTGTTCCCATTGCTCTTTAGCACGCAACTCTTCCAATCGGCGGATATCTTCCATTAACTCACTTTCTTGCCTCAGAATCCTATGTGGAGATACTGGCATTAATGGAATGAGACTTCGGGCATTCGCACACATTTCACACGAAACAGCTTTAGAAAGCGCATTGCGAAATGTACAAGTTGAACATTGCCAAGAGCCATCAGTTTGCAAACGTGCAACATTGGCATCATCCGTTTTCTTATCATCCAATTGGCCACTTGCATCAGCATCATTAGGAGGATCACCTTGGCAGGCATGGCAGCTTTCGGCAGTTTCATCATTCCGTAGAGTGCATTTTGAACATATCCAATATTCCTTTTCGCCCGGCGACTTATCCGGTTCGATGCTGTTCAATTTTGACCCACCACAGACCCCACAAGTGTTTTCCTTATTACAATTCACCAATGTACACTTGATGCAAGTCCAGCTGTTCTCCAAAGGAATCCTCAGTTTCCTTCTTCCGGCTGAAATCTTCTGCGACTTCATAAATCGAACACAATGGGCGTCAATGTTTATGAGACTGCGCTCATTTTTCGGTGAATCACATATATTACAATTTTGAAAGAATGGCGGGTTACATGAAAAGGAGCAGTTTTTACATGTCCACAAATCTTCGTCAATACTTATCACAGTCGACGTCCCGTTAGTTAAATTCGTTTTATGGCGCTGCAACGCCACCTTGAACGTGTTTTTCGAGTCCGGATCGGACAATGTACGCTTGCAAGAAGTTGAACTTCTAATCTTTCTCACCGCCAGATGGGAACACAGATGGGAATCACTTTTACCATTGACAAGTTTTACATTTTCTAATTTCTCATCTTCGTCATCTTGATTTTCATTTCGAAGTTTCGATGTGTTGTGATGATCACTTTGAATAATATCATCTGATAATGCAGTACCGGTACTTGCTCGATCAGAATCAACTATCTTGTCTGTAATTCCATTCTCCTGGCAATGTGGAGCTGGTTCACCGCACAATATACATTCATTCGTTACGGGAAGATTAAGAAACTGGCAAGACACACACTTCCACTTCTGTTTACTCTTTTTCTCCTCTTTGTTTGTTTTCATTGGCAGTGCTAATCTCTCATTATCCGATACAGATTTTGATTGGTTGTCATTACTATGACCGTTCGCGGTCCGTGGGCAGCTCGTTGTACATATGACACAATCTTGGGCAGTGAAAATATTGAGAAATTGGCATTTTGTACACACCCATTTACTCTCCTTTTGAACAATTTTCTTACCAGATGTGACCAATTCACTCTCTGAGGTAGATAACTCTTTGGCTTTTTTCAAGGCGCCCACCGCGCTTCGCCGTTCCGCGCATACAACACACTCATCAATTGCGGGTACATTTAAAAAGTTACATTTATCACATTTCCACTTGAATTTGATGCGGCTAAACCGCTTTGGCGAACAGCACATATCTTTGCTGTAGGAAATCAATTCGCAGTTGTTTCCATTCGAAAATGTCTCCCGCCGGACATGTTCTGGCTTCTTCACTTTGACACTAGTGCAAATAACGCATTCTTTCGTTGTTTCCACATTCAGGAAGCCACAGTTGCAGCATTTCCATTTGTCCAAATCGACTTTTCGGTTGCTTGTTTTAGTGGTGACGAGTTTTCCAACCGGAATCACGCTGTTGTCATTATTATTCACATTATTTGTGTATGTGGCTGTTTCAACAACGTCCATTTCATCTTGTATCTTATTGAAGTTGCTGCATGACTCGATGACTTGATCAGTGATTTTCGTTTTCTTTTTTAGGGCCCAGGATGCGTGGCTCGATGCAATGTCTCGGATTGTGTAGCACAGGGCGCAGGAACTGAGGCAGCCGGGGTTCACGTACGTACACTGACTGCATTGCCACGGTTCCAAGAAAAAGCTCATCGCTTGTGGTGATAGGACACCGTTGTCTGCGTTTTTATTTGGCATCTCGAGTTCTGGTGGGTTTACATTTCTGTTTTGAAAAATACATTTAAAAAAATTAGTATTAAATGAATAATTATATCAAAACAAAAACTTGCTTGATTTAATGCTGTTGTTTCTACATAGATTTAATCAATGTATTTGTAAAAAAAATTACCAGCTTGAATCAAAACAAACGTTTTTCGGCCATTTTGTTTATCGATTACACATGTCTGCGATTAAACAGCTGGTTTGTTTGCTAGTTTTGAAACGAGGTGGCTCTGCTAGTATTAAAATCATACAAAGCAGCTCAATAAAAAATAAAATAAAATAAAAAAACAACATAAAATATTCATGAAAAAATGTCTCATTGGAAATTATTGGACATAATATTGGAAATACTATGTGAAATTTTAGTCATGCAATGTCTGGACTGTGCAAGATAAACTGATAAAGTTTTCACATATATATCGTATTTTAAATCGCCATTGTCCTTGATCAATGGTTAAAATAGTAAATAAAAAAAAAACCACAAAAATGTAAAATAAAATTTGTTTATTCAAGAATTCAAAAATAATAATAAACAAACGAGAAGAAAAAAAATCATTTTCATGCATTTTTAAACATTAAAACAACATAAAAACAATGAAAATCAAGTGTAATTGACAAATTGATTAGACTTACGGCAGAGAAGTAGACGAAGATGCGGTTGCGTCAATAAGTGTTGGGGCTGCAATGTCAACATGAGGTGAAATAACAACAGCTGGTTCGTCATGATTCGTACTTGTTAAGTGTGCCTCTTCTCCGCACGATTCGCACGCGATTTTCTCCGTCGAATTAATTGCCGAACATTGTTGGCATTTCCATTGAAGAGTGGACACATTTGTTCCCATTTTATGCGTCTCATAATAGCTGTTAATCGATTATGCGGACTGATATTTACTTCTACAAATAGCCACTGGACGCCATAATTTCGATCAGGCTTTTAGACAAAACGTCAAATGTGTGTTGAATGGTTAATGCAGCATCCTACTAGCCAATGACAAACCAGTTTACAAATTGGGTCGTTAAACCTCCCTTACCGTTAAACCATCCTTGATTTCATGTGATGACGTCTTTTGTGATGGCCCTCATGTTATTGATTGGAGACCATGTTTTGTCCACATTTGTAACAGTGATTTTAACACTATAAAATGACATTGAAGTTTTAATGCCTAGTAAAATAAATTTTAAATCAATCTAAAAAATTGTTTTGGTTCTCAAAAATAAAATTAGATGGCGCTGCTAGTTTTTGTCTATTTCAATTTTCAAGGCACGTTCCCATTCATCCTCTCTGCTAATCAGTAAGATGAATCATAAGTCAATCAAAATGCCCGCTGTTATTTGAATTTATATGCAAATAAATGAATTGTGACCATCACATGTAGCAGCCATGAGGGTGCCTACAACTCCGCCCAACCATGATAGGTTGGGTGAGTTCATATAGAGGGACCATGGAGAGTGAAAGTTGCTGAGCTGAGTGAAGGTCGTGGTCTTGTGAACCAGACACGATTGCAGGTGTGGTTAGTTTATTCCAATGACACTAAAGTGCTTACATTGGCCTGCTGCCGCCTCCACGTGTGAACCTACCAAGGATAATATCAATTAAAGGATTTATGACATCAGATATTTTATAGCTGAATAATTTTCCCTGTTCCTTAAAATGGTCTAAACGATTTTTATTTTTATTTTTAAAGTTTTCGTAACACTTTAAAAAAAATTATTTTGTCGAACAGCTTATTTGAGTATGATGAGGGTGCTGTTTCTGATGTCACAGTTGGTATTCCAGTTTAATATTTTTCAAAAAAATTATTTAAGGGTTTTAAATAACGCTTGATCCAATGAACCAATAAAAAAATGTGATGACGTAAAAAGAATAAATGTAATTCTATTTTAATTTAATTTTTATTTATAATATTTTTTTTTTTTTTTTTAGAAATATGATGGCAACATGTATATTCCAATGTTAGAGAATTGGAAAATTATAAATATTTAATACATTTTTTTTTTTTTTTTTTGGTTTAATGACGATAATAGGAGTAGCCTCCTCCTCCGTGATGGGGGATGGGTTTTGTTGTGTATGGATTTCTTCTTGGTGGTGGGTAAGAACATCGTCTGGTGTGGGATATTTCTGTTTCGTCGGGTTCAAATCGTGTTTCGTATTGTAAATCGTTAAGAATTTCTTGAATTTGGGCTGATCTTGCATAGGCAATTCTTAGGTTACGGACACCTACTACAGCATTACGGTAATGATTTCCATTTTCTCTACACACAACTTCACCGAAGACAAATATGTCTCCGTCCACAAAGTATAATGTTGCGATAACTAAAAATAATAAATAATAAAAATGTTGTTAGAAAATTTAAGCCGGAACTTTTTCTCTTATTACATTTATCATTAGTGTCTGCTCCTGTTTCTATTGTGTACACATTGTCTCGTCCTTTCACTGGAGTCAGTCGTGTGTTTCCCGTTTTGAATTCACTGTAATGAAAGTATAATTTACTTTTATTTTGCATTTTTTTGGAGTCTTTCGTAGTCGTTATTTTCTTTCATGACCTTTTTTTA
This sequence comes from Strigamia maritima, assembly GCA_000239455.1. Lineage (NCBI taxonomy): Eukaryota > Metazoa > Arthropoda > Chilopoda > Geophilomorpha > Linotaeniidae > Strigamia > Strigamia maritima. The sequence goes on along the minus strand of JH431978.1, from coordinate 404,859 downwards.
GAATTATTTTTGGTCTTTTTTTGTCTTCTTTCGAGTTTTTTTTTTTATTTTTTAATTTTTGTGTCTTTTTTCGAGTTTTTTTTTTTGTTTTTTTTTTCGTAGTTTTTTTTTTTTGTACTTTTTTCGTAGTTTTTTTTTTTTTGTTTTTTTTTTTCGAGTATTTTTTTGGACTTATATCGAGTATTTTTAGTCTTATATCGAGTGTTTTTGTGGTTTTTTTTCAAGTATTTTGTTTTTTTGTTGAATATTTTTGGTTTATTAAAAATATTTTTGTGTCTTTTTTTCGAAAATTTTTTTGTCTTTTTTTCGAAAATTTTTTTGTTTTTTTTCTTTTT
>JH431978.1:381496-404084 GCA_000239455.1 Strigamia maritima | reverse complement strand
ATTGAATCGTAAGATTGCCACCCGGAGTGTCGTTCACTTGCCCATTCCCAAACACAAAACAACAACAAACCACAACAAACAAACTGCAACTAATAAACGATTTCATAGCGTTGTATACTTAATTTAGAAGATGTTGATGTGACTTCAATGTTCCCGTTTATATACTAGTTCTCTCTAATTAAAAATTCCTCATTTTCCATTTAAGGTTTTTTTTTTTTTTTCAGTTTCCCACCAGTTACGCAATTATAACGAAATACGAAACTAATCATTAAACTCTTTTAGCATCCTGGACAAAATGTATACTCGCATAGCATACAAATAGCCTAATTTCACTCTATTTAGACATTGAAAGGGAATTTCCACTAAATTTTCACGCGGTTTTGGATTCTGGATTAATCACATCATTTTAAGAAATCAGGCTTTTGGAAAATCCGTGAATAAATAGTCATATCCTCAGGGTATATACAAAAGGGTGAAATTTAATTTACATTATAATAAAAATAAAAAAATAATAAAAGTGCAAGCCATATTTACTTTTGACCTTGGTAACTTCAACCAGAGCGTATACAGACACCAGGATTTCAAAGAATTAAATAGACATTGGAAGGGCAAAGCATTACAAAACAAAACGTATGATTCATTAGTGTATCAAAAATATATTGCAGTTTTTACGAAGTGATTTTATGTAATCCAGTGTAATTGTTTATTTTATTTTGTCCTTTTAATGTAATTTTAAGTCTTTTTATTTCGTTTGTACCGCTCACAACAAGTCTTATTTTTCTTCTACTGTTATTGTAGTGCCTCCACAATTGTCGTGGGTAATGTTGTGTTTCGGTCATTGCGTCATATTTTCGTGTGTCATGTTTTCATGACACCCTTTGTAGGTTGATCATCATTGGTCAAGAGCATGCTTCTCATGCGCCACCTGTATCTAGTATATAAGGTGTAACCTTATCAATAAAATTAGTTCTTGTGTTAATCCCCAACCATGCGGTTGTTCCTTGTCTTTCTTCCGACATTTCCACTACAAGTATTGCATAATTAATCTTCAAGAATCGAGTAACTCAATACAAGACATACAATTGGTACAACCGCCTTATAAAAATATTGGTCTAAACTTACGAGTTCTCTACGAGTTCAGATTCAAACAAATGCTACAAATCGGACGGTTAAATAAGTAAACTCACAGTAACTCAATGACTTTTAATTGGTTTTGGAACTCTGATTTTTATTATTTTTCTTCTGTTATTCTTCGTGTGGCAAACATATATTAAAAAATCTGCATTGATCAGCACAAGAAATAACGGATGCAATGCCTCTGATGATTCTATTGCAATTGTCTCGAACAATTCCTCTACGAATTTTATAAGCAGAGCTTGGGCCAATACTAAACACAAATTTATGGGCGCTTTTGTACAAGAAAATTTACAGGTTTTGGTTAATATCGGTAAAAAAAAATTTTTTAAGATGGTATAGTTTAGTAAAATGTCTATTGTTTTTTAATTTCTTTTTTTTTTTTGTACAGATTCTTGCGCAATGGGTTATAAAGATGAGATGAAAGTTGGAAAAAGAGTAAATGCAACAACTGATGTAGCTAATAGCTAAAAATTTTATTATTCTGAAGTACTTATCTGAGTTATGTGCACTATATATGATGTGTTCCTAATTACAATAAAATATTTTTTCAATTTCAATACTTTATTATTATTATTATTATTATCTTTGTTGCGTCATAAAAATGAATATAATCATCATCATCATAATATAATTCGTCGATGGTTTGTATTGTCGTCTGTCCGCAACCGAATGTAGACAGGCCGATTGGCCGATGTTACTATGCCATGCCGCAACAACAATAACCCAAACCTCATTGCAACGACCCGATCATTGCAATGTGTGGTAGTGTTGTTGTGACGACTGTGCAGTTTTTACTTTAAAAAAAGACAATTTAAGATTCAAGAACAGGAAACAAGCTAATTAGAAATACTCAAAACCCTCCTTAAGACACATTGGTATCAATTCGACAATTGTTTAAGGACGAAGTAATAAACTTCATCATGGATTTTTTCATAAAATGCTTTGAGTTTTTGAATTTTTTTGAAAGTAGTAAAAAAATAAGTTTTTTTGAATGATTTGTGCGTAAATACCCACATCCAAAAAAATAAATTGGTTTTAGCAATGCAATCAATGCAGAGACGGATTCTAAAGAAAGATTGCTTGTATTTCCAACAGTGTGGTAATTTTATCTGATTGATTTGAGTCCAGATAATCAAAATGCCATTGATGAACATTTGGTGTTTTGCACGCATCTGCAATACGAAATTCTAACCTAACCTAACCTAGATTTGTGGGGTATTATTTGGGGTATTATTTCAAAATTCACAAATATCTCATGTCGCGCAAAAAATTGTCGCGGATTATACGTGCCCCCATAAAAAATTTATTTATAATAAAAAATAATGAAGCTTCAAATTCCGCAAAAACAAACTTAAACATTCATTTGCATTTTTTTAAAAATTTTTAATTTCAAATTTGTTTACAATGTTCAAACCTAAAATCATACTAACTAGTAACTGAAAGTACTATATAAATACAGATTTAGTAAAATCTCACAAGAACGATACTGAAGACAATGCTGTCTGCATCATCCAAGCAGCACTCATAAACAGATTAATTGAATCATTGCAGGCCTCACAATTGATTACTGATCGAATTAATTTTGGATCTACTGGTACTATAAGACAAAATACGTACATCAGTTTATTATATCGTTTATTATATTTATTATATTATATAGATAAAAACTTACATTGAAGTGTTTCAAGATGCATCTTGGATATAGCTGATTTGACTAGAGCCCTACCGGATAATCCCGAATTGTTTGGTGATGCAGATCTGAATCCTGCAACACGGAAAGATATATCAGTAAATATATGTTAACTGGAGTATATACCATGTGCAGTAGAATTAATAGTTATGTCTATGCCGCTTCCACTTAATTCTGAAATCACTTTAGGTTGATGAACTGGCCGAGGGCTCACAGCTTTTCGACAAGATTTAAAAAAGAAAGCAAGTGGATTCCTGAATGAACTTCTCCTATAATAATAATAATACTAATACTAATAATAATAATAATAATAATAATAATAATAATTAATATTAATAATAATCAGTTTTGCTTCTGGGAACCCTCTTTCCTCTTTATCCAAGTAAATTATTCTTCAAGGGGTACACTATACTTCAATACAAAAAACATTTTAACCCTAAAGTATAAATTTTTAAGTTTTGTTAGTTGATGGAGGAAACCAGCGGACTTACAAAAACAGGATCTACAACTGACAGGAGAACGTGAAGCCTGGGACAATGTGGTGTGAGGTCACCCATGAAACAAAAAAATGTCTAAACAGCATTTAGAAAATATTTTTTAATGTTGATAGAAATGTTTATTCAATATAATAATGTCATTTTTTATCAACATTTTTTCAACATTTATTCAACATTATACAATATTTATACAACATTTAAATGCAACATTTGTTGATCAGCATCGATCATCTAATCCAGCATTAAATGTTGCATATCAACAACCTATATACGTATTCAACTGTTTGATTGTTGTTTCAGAATGTTGTTGTCTATGAACCATCAACATTCAAACATGTTAAATAGTATTACTAAGTTACCTTTTACAGTTATCCTGTTCTTCTAATTTGTCTAGATCAAGCTCATCCTATTATAAAGTAAAATTTAATAACAACTATTTTAACCATCAACTCTATCGTAGTACCACTGAAACGAAACCCAGGCTGCTTTGGTCATCCTCCTCAATACAGGAATTCGCTTTCGCACCATTCGGCAGACATCGACTTTCTTTAATGCCAGAAGACCGTAGACTTTTATTAGTACCAGAATAATATGGGCTTTCTTCAACAACAGAAGTTCTTAAACTATTACAAATACAATTGACTTTATTTTCTGGTTTACTATATAGTGAAATCATGTGACTTACATGAACGAGCGCAGAACAGTCAAACCAATTTTCAGGCATTGTGTTTTAGGATTTTTCAATATTAGTAAATTGTTCTCCAGTCTCCAGCCTATATTATAAAGAAATAACCGAACAGACTCGTACCGCCATATCCTGCGAAAATCGGCATCGTCAGAAAAATCTAATTTGAAAATTCTTTCTTCAGATTTTCTCTCCCAAATGTGTCTAAATTAAATACAAATAACGATAAAGATCAATAATATCTTTATTATAACGCCTTACTTGTGTAGTTTGAACAGTACGGCAATTGTGTATTTGTACGATCTACTATTCTCGTTGATTTCTTTGGACAAGTAAGACAAATGTTCATTTAAATCTTGTTGCATATTTAATTTACTAAAAATTTTGTTAACGACTGTCCTGAATTTAGAGAAGTCTTACTACACGATTAGCTTGTTCTCATTTTGATTTATAACAATATAAAAAACGCAATAATACATCATCGTAATTTATTTTTATTTTTATGATGCAATATAATAATTAATAAGTAATAAAAATCAACGTTCAGTGTTATTATTATTTTTATTACACAAAAATACATCGTTACAGAGACTCAACAGCTGTTAAACGACCTTCATGTCTGGCAAGTAAATCTAAAATGTCCTCTTCATAATGTGGAAACATAGTACACAACTTTTTCAAAATGTTTTGCAAAGTGTTTGCAATTGCCAAACTGTTTACAACATCATCTTTAACTTTATCCTTGCTGGTAACCTGATATTTATGCTCTTTGGTTGATTGCAAAAATTTGGTTCGCTGTTGCAGACCAATCAATTGATGAAAATTACTAAAAAAAAAAAAAAAAATAATTTACTGTTGTAAAAAGATTATATAGGCACACATTGAATTGAAGGTCAATACTTTTTGGTAGTGTCTTTCTGTTTGACGCACACTTGTCTCCAATCCTTCACTCTGGTTTTTAATATCACTCAAAGTCATTTCTTCTTCTGTTTTTTTGGCATTTAATTCTTCTTTTTGATTCTGATATTGTGCAATTTCATTTTCCAACGCTATTCTATCCTTGACTGACTGCTTTAATTTATTCCTCAGATCACCAATGGCTTTCTGAATGGTCGATTTAGTCAGTGGTTTCTTCTGACTCTTATTCTGCGATTCATTCTTTGAAAGAATCGTTTCTCGTCGAGCTATAAGTTTCTCAGTTTCCTGCACCAATGTTTCTTGCTGTCTCTTCAACTGAAGAAAACGATTCTACAATTCAAAAATAACTTAATCAATATTCATAATAATTAGTGTTTTATAAATATATAATCTTACCTGCATTCGATGTATATCCCAACGCATTTCTTGCATTTCTCCAGTTATTTCTTCAGAGGCCACAAGAGCTTTTGATTCTTTTGCCAATTGAGTTTTCTTTTCCCACATCAGAATCTGTTGACTTAACTCAAGAATGCGATTTTCCAATTGCTTTTTATCTTCTTTCAAGATATCCAATTTGTCTTGTAGTTCTACCGATTCCATTTCAGCATCCTAAAATACATTTTAATCCATTGTAATCTCCATTTAAGAGTCCACAAATATTTTTATTTACCTTGAGTACTCGAACTAGAGTGCTTTCTGACAGCAAATTGTTATTTGTAAGAGTTTGCAAATTTCCTTTCTCTTGATAAATACTCTCTGACAATTTTCCTATTGATTTCTGCAGTGCATTGAAAGATGTAACTTTCTTCTGAATATCTTGTTGAAATTCCTCAATTTTTTCTATTTTGAATAAATTTTGAATAATTTGTTTGTTTTTGCAAAATTTTTTTTTTTTTGTATAATTATCTATATAGGACCTTCCAAACGTCTTTTTTTGTCTTTGAGCATGTTGTACTGTCGGCTTTGCTGAATGCAAGTAACGGTCAAATGATCTGTTTCATGGCTGAGAAAAACAAGTTCTGTTTGTCGCTGAAGCCATGTAACCTTTAGTGATTGCATTTCATTCGCTTTGCTTTCAATATTTCGCTCTAGTGAATGGATCTTCGTTTCCGATGGACTTACATCGCCCTAATTTTGAACAATTTTGATTTTTTAAATTGATGAAACAATCTTTGATGACTTCAAACTCACGCCGGCATCACGAACTAGCTGTTCCAATCGTGCAATCAACAGATTCATATTCACTTGTTTGTTGGAAATAGTTAAATTATTTTTCGAAATGAGTGTTTCTAGTCCTTTGACTACTTCATTATATTCATCCACTTCCTTATTATGATCATTAAGATCTTCTTTTAATTTTTGACAATGTATTGTACTACTTGTTAATTGCATAATCAGACGGGCAAGATCATTTTCGAGATGAACTACATTTCCTTCCTGTAATATTTACACAAATTAGCTTTAGTTTAACTGAATAAAATCATTTTTCTCTCTATTTAACTGTGTGTTTTAATGTTTTTCTTAATTTAGAAGCTTTTTGATCACTGCGGATAATCGCTTTTTCGGATGAAATATATTCCAGATATTTTTCTGCCAATTGGTCTTCCAAATCGCATCTTTGCGACACAATCGCATCTAATTGCTTTCGATAAATATCATCCATTTTTTTCAATTCTTCTAAATCCTAGTACCATAGCAAAAAAAAAAATTTAGATATTTTATTTTATTTTATTTTATTTTATATATTTAAAAAAAAAAATTAATTTCTTACTTTAGTTGATTCGTTAAAGTCATTTACGCTTTCCTGCACAATACGTGAGCGCATAGCAAGTTTATTGCTAAGTTTTTCTGATTTTTCGTTATAGCCTTTAATCAATGTCTCAGAGCCAAACACAAGTCGCTCGGTTCGTTTTTTAGCTGTTTCGAGAGTTTCGTTTAGTTCCATCTCCTTATCAGTTGCTTTTTTCAAATTGCTGATGTTCGTGCTTCGGGTAAAGGATTCGTTCAGCAATGCCCTGCATTAAACATCATATCATATAATTGATGCCCATTTATCACGATTATTTCTTATAGTATTAAGATATCTTATTAAACCAAAATGTAGCGAAAATGCGGCCTTTTCATGTCCTAATCATCAAACTTCGAAAATATTTTTTTTTCTTTAAGGTTTTTAAGTTATAGTTCGAGTGATGATGTTTTTCAGGTTCAATTTTTTTTGGCCTATATAATAACTTACGTAAGAGATTCATAGAGAGTTTTAATCGCTTCATCCTTTTGTTCGAGTTGAGAAAGCGTCTGTTTCCACTGTTGAAACACATGTCTTTTCTCAACTTCAATACACTGAAAATCAAAAAAAAAAATTTAAAAATTTTTACTTTTTTATTTTATTTATTTTTTTATTTTTATTTTTTACCTCAATTCGCATTTGCGATTCAGATAAATTGAGCCGAGCCTTCAATAATTCTTCCTGTTGCGAATTTCGGTGTTTCTTATACATCTCAAGCGTATCTTCCATTCTAATAGCTTCTTCCATTTTCTTTTTAATAGTCACATCTTGCTGACGTTTCTCATCTTGCAGCGATTCCAAGTTCCCTTCGACTTTTTCCGCCGCTCTGCGCAGTGCACCAACATCCGATCTCATGTCGTCTTGCAGTTGATTCATCAAATTGATTAATAAATCCCAACGCGTCAACTCCGCACGAAGATCCATTACTATAAACAATCCACAATCCAAAAAAAAACAGTTTTAAACATTGTTTTAAATGTTTATACTTTTTTTTCTTGATCGCGAATGGTTGATTGACACGACACGTGTTGATCTCGTGATGTCAAAAGTTGTTCTTGAATGATTTTTCGTTCGTTTAAAAATGAATGCCATTCTCTGTGGCAGTTTTCTAAGTTGGCTTGCGATTTGGATAATTCTTGTTGAAGGTTGTATAAAGTTTCGCCTTCATCTTCGTAAGATTTGCAGATCGTTTTCAATTCTGTTTTCTGATAAATAAAACATCCCGGTGTTTTAATATAAAATTTAGTATTTTTTTTGTTTTTTTCATGATTAAATTGTACTGACTGAAGAATTTAACTCCAATGTTTGTTTTTCTCTTTCTTTTTCCAAATGCGCTGTGTAGATTGATTGGAATCTTTGCATAAGTGGCTGCAGAAATAAAACAGATATTTGTTTCCCAAAAATGAAATTGATTTCAGTTGAAAATACATGTATTGAGATTTACGTGATCAGGATCAAGAATAAGCATTTGATTGGAGTCAGGAATTGGTGTTGTTTCTCGAGTTGTAAGATTTTCGTTACTTGAGTCGTACACATCTTGAGCCATACGTTTCAACAATCCTGACACATCGTCGATGAAACCCGCTAAATATGAAAATAAATAATTTTTTAAAATTACCAAACACAGGACTGAACTGCACTGCACAACACAACACTGAAGTGCACGCATTTCACTGCATAGCACAGTGCTGCACTGCAGATCAAATCTTACGTGCAACTGAAGAACCAAATGAATGATCAGAAGCAACATCTACCACATCTAGAGAATCGAATCGATAGCTGATCAGTTCCAACCTTTTAATTATTTCTTCATTCGTTGCAACTGAAACAAAATAAATGACAAAAAAAAAAAAATAAAAATAAAAAAAAAAGGCCATGGCTATTTCCACACAATGTGTGGAAATAACACAGTGGCTATTCCCACACATTGTGTGGAAATAGACATGTCTATTCCCACACAATGTGTGGGAATAACGCAATGTCTATTTCCACACATTGTGTGGGAATAGACGTGTCTATTCCCAGACAATGTGTGGAAATAGCCACTGCAACACAAATGTGGAAATAGCCACTGCAACACAAATGTGGAAATAGCCGTCTATTCGCACATTTGAAAATAAAAATGAAAATAAAAATGAAATGTGGGAATAGACGTGTCTATTTCTACACAATGTGTGGAAATAACACAGTGGCTATTCCCACAGAAAAAAAACAACTAAAAATACGAAAATGAGATTTTAAAATTATATTTTTATTGATGAAAATTACATAAGATTGAAGACAACCGAATAATTACTAAACCGCTTGCAAATGTAAGAATCCTTCTAGATTCTCTTAACATTTAATCCACCCTTTTTTAAACATGCAACATGAAAATATTCGTTGCAAGTTGTGCATTCAACCATATTTTTAGCTCTAAAGTAGCTTCCAAGTGAGCGCGAAGTGAATTTTGAACAAAATCATATTTAGAGGGACATTCCTTTGCGCAAAGCAAACGAGCATTATCAATCGCCATCACTCCGCAATCATTGTCATTGCACTGCTTCGTGCATTTGTTAAATCGTACACTTAATAGACATTCGTGCAGGAGAGAAAGAGAGAGAGAATTAGGTTTATAGACGCAAGCGGCGACTCAGGCCATACACGTCTAAAATCTGACAAAAGAGAATCTGACATGAAAACTGACAATATGAAACTTGACATACTAAATCCAACAAAGCTAAACCAACACGCTACATCTGACAAAAGAAAACTGACACACCAAAACTGACATATCCAAACTGACATAATGACTGACAAAAGAAAACTGACAAATTGAAACTGACATATCCAAACTGACATAATGACACAGACATACTGACTCGGACAAAATGAAACCAATATATTAAATCAAGACAAAATAAGAAAAAAGTTTATACAAACTGAAACTGACATACCGACACTGGCATGAAACTGACTCCTTCGCACGACAAATCCCAGCGTACCCCGGCGTACCAACCCCGTCGTTTCAACCCCGTCGATTCAACCCCAGCGTTCTAACCCCGGCGTACTGATCCTGGTGTATCCAGCCGGCTCGGCTAATTCGGCTGGCCAGGCATACTGATTCAGGCATACTAACCCGGGCATACTAATCCAGGGCGTACTAATCCGGACGTACCGATCCGGGCGTACTACCGACCAAATCTGTCCATATAACTGACCTCCTACCACTACTGACTTCCTACTACTATCGACTTCCTACTACTACCAATTTCCTACGACTACCAACTTCCTACCACCGACTTCCCACCACCAACTTCTTCCAGCTGACTTCTGACAACTGACTTATCCCAGCATACCAATCCCAGCGTACCGACCCCGTGGTTTCAACCCCGGCGTACTAACCCCGTCGTTTCAACCCCGCCGAACGGGGCTGGGTGACACCGGCCGACTGGGCATACTAATCCGGACGTACTAATCCAGGCTTACTAATCCGGGCGTACCAATCCGGGCGTACTAATCCAGGCTTACTAATCCGGGCGTACCAATCCGGGCATACCAATCCGGGCTAACAAGCGGCTAAGATCCCGGTGTACTGATTCTAACCCACTACCCACCTGGACAACTTGCTAACATATAGAAAGATAAAATTGAGTTAGCAGATGCAAGCAGCGACTTAGGTCATACACCTCTTTTAATCAAACCCACTAACAAAAATAGAGACCAAAGACACAGAAGTAAAAGAGGAGCAAAAAAGAGAAGAAGAGACAGATAACCAGAGGACCCATTAGCACACTGCAGCGGAAAAAGAAAGTGCCACAGCAGAGTGCCCAGGGAAGGCCACGAGGAGGCTGGGCTTGGAAGTTTTCTCCCCCATTCGTGCAAGAAAAATCGTACTAAAAATATGGTTGAATGCACAACTTGCAACGAATATTTTCATGTTGCATGTTTAAAGAAGGGCAGACTAAATGTTAAGAGAATCAAGAAAGATTCTTACATTTGCAAGCGGTGAAGTAATTATTCGGCTGTCTTTAATCTTATGTAATTTTCGTCAATAAAAATATAATTTTAAAATCTCATTTTCTTATTTTTAGTTCTTTTTTTCTGTGGGAATAGCCACTGTGTTATTTCCACACATTGTGTAGAAATAGACATGTCTATTCCCACATTTAATTTTTATTTTCATTTTTATTTTCATTTTTATTTTCAAGTGTGGGAATAGCCAATCCTGTAACGGCCGTCTATTTCCACACAATGTGTGGAAATAGACATTGCGTTATTCCCACACATTGTATAGAAATAGACACTGCGAAAAAAAAAAAATAAACAAAAATGAAAAATATCCAATTCAATAAACTCATTACTTGAATTTCTTTCAGCAGCTGTCAGCTGAGCTGGTGAACCTGCTCTATTCGCCGGGACATTAACATTTGGTCTCAAATTTGAATGAGATAAGCTTCTAAAAATCGATTGACGAGCTGCAATACAAGTTAATGTAAATAATGTAAATAATTACGTGTGTTCACTAAATCAATACCTTGTGAAACTGCAGATAAAGAAAGATTGGTTTTAGAGCCTTCATGTGATCGAGTTTCCCTGTCCTTACTTGGTCCAGATCCAGACTTCGACTTTTCTGGCTCCATAACGAAACAAATAAAACAACCAAACCGGTGAACTTGAATGTTTACATGACTGTTGTCATAACAACAAATTATACGTTTCGTCATGCAGCTAAAAACTATCTGACGTATAGTAACCGAAGTTAAGATAATCAATTACAAAATTATCTAGCAATTATTTAAGTATTTTAATCACTTTTATTTAAATTATTGATTAATTAGTTGAACTAATATTTTTTATAATTTTTGTTGTTAATAGCATGAGTCTGTTGGTAGAAGACGTCATGTTGCCATAGCAACTATTACAATAGTCGCGTTAATGAAAATGGCTTCTATACAGTTTGTTTACACTAAACCAAGACACGAGTTTGGTAGACCTTATGTTTTCTCGGAGAAACTTGCTGAAATAACATCTGAAATACTTCCGGATGATGCGCTTGCAAAAGAAGCCGTTTACACTGAAAGACAAGATAAGGAAGTGCAGTTTACCCCACTTATATCCGAACATGAGGTTTGTTTACATGTTACATTAATTAATACATCAATAATTTAAATTTTAAAACCCCAAAAATAAATTTAAAAAAATAAATAAACTTTTTTAAAAAGATGAACACTGAGAGGATTGTTAGTGAGTTTCGGAGCATGAACCATGCTGAAGGAGGATGGCCGAAAGATGTGAATCCAACGGATCCTGAACAAATAGCGAGATACAGAAAAAAAGTGGAAAAAGATGAAAATTATGCTTTCACTGTATTGCATTTAGCTGAGGTAAACATTACATTAATTGATTAATGAAGTGATGTTGGCTCATGTAGTTAACGATTGTTTATATTTTTAATATGCAGAAAGTCGAACATGTTATTTTACAAAACAATGCTTTGGATATTTATGAAGATTATTTCAGCGATATACCGGCAGAAGCTGGAGCTGAAAAACCCCCAACTGCAAGAAGTCTCAATGTCTTCCGGTTAAAAAAACAACTAAAAATAACAAGTTGCATTGAAGCTGTGCAAGAAATTTCAAATTTTTTAATTTGTTTTTCTGCAGGGATCTTGCTGCAGTAAAGCGAACAGTTCGCAAGATTTCATGGAACCCAGAAAATGATCAAAAAATGGCCGTTGCTTATGCTAATACTATATTTCAAAGCAATCGGTGGAGTGATCATTTGGAATCATACATTTGGGATATTGGTTAGCATAATTTTGCTTATTTGACCATAAGTTATAAATAACTTTTAAAAAAAAATACTGTTAGAATTTCCACAGAAACCAGATATGCCTTTGAAGGCCAAATCCCATATATTTTCATTGGAATATAATCCAAAGGATCCACATATAATTCTTGGTGGTTGCCAAAATGGACAAATAGGTAAATCATACATATTGATTATTATGCCCCAATCAATAACAACAAATTTCTAATTTGCATAGTTTATTGGGACGATAGGAAAGGCAACTTACCAGTAGACAGTACATCGAATGTACATTCACACAAAGAGCCAGTGTACAATACTATATGGATTTTGTCCAAAACTGGAACTGAATGTTTTACATCAGCAACTGATGGAGTTGTAAGTTTGAAAATAAAAAAGTAAATAATTTATCAAAAAAATTAATTTCAGGTTAAGTGGTGGGATATAAGAAGACTGAATGAACCCTATGAGATTCTAGTATTGGATGTCACTAAGAAACCAGAAGTGGACCCAGACAAAGCTCATGGTGCAACTGCTATGGAGTATGAAGTGACTATGGTAAATAAATAAATATAAAAAAAAATTCAAACTTTTTTAAAAATTAAAATTAATAATTTTTTTGAAATTTTGTTTTAGCAAACAAAATTTCTTATTGGCACAGAACAAGGAAGTATCATTCTTGGCAACAGAAAGGGAAAATTGCCACAAGAGAAATTAGGTGGTGTTTACTTGAATGCCCATGCTGGGCCCATCTACAGCATACAGAGAAATCCATTAGGATTAAAAAATTTTCTGACTGTTGGTGATTATACTGCTAGGGTCTATTCTGAAGATGTTAAGGATGCTTCTTTAATATGGACAAGGTATGAAGCAGAATAAAAAATTTTCTTAGTGTTTTTATTAATTATAAATAAATTATTTCAGACAAAGCCAATATCCTTTGCTAAGTGGATGTTGGAATCATTTAAGACCATCAGTTTTTTTTGTCACAACATCTAAGGGCACTGTTGAGGCATGGGATCTAATGTTTAAGCAGAAGGAACCTACACTCAACATCAAAGTGACTGATGAACCATTGAGATCAATCCGCATGCATGAATCTGGAAAACTGTTTGCCACTGGATCAGTAGAAGGATCAGTGAGTCTGCTTGAAATTTCGGATTCCCTTTATATGTCTACAAAACAAGAAAAATCTGTATTTCTTGCTGTAAGTCAATACAAGAGTAAACTTTTATGGGTTTTTTTTTTGGAATTTATTTTTATTTTTAGTCATTTGAAAGAGAAGTAAGGCGAGAAAAAACATTGGAAGGAAAATATCGTGAATTAAGAGTAAGGACTCGAGCAGTGCCAAAAGAACCGGAAACTGAAGTCAGATTCATTTGTTTTCGTTTGTTTGTTGGTTTAATTAATATTTTAATTACAGCCTCCGCCACCACCTGATCCATTTCCAGCAGCTGAAAAGGAATTTCATCGGATTATTAATTCGTTTAGAGAAAGTGAAGTTAAAAGAAAAGCTAAATTAACTGATTCAGTAGAAGATTAATAAAACGATGAATATTAATTGAATTGAATTGATTTTTAACCTTTACTGTTTATATTTCTTGTTTTTAAAAAAAAAATTTGAAGAAAAATAAATCATTAGAAAATTTTAATTTGCTTGTTTGATTATTTGTGTTTGTTGAATAAGCATATGAAAAATATTGTTATTGTTGGAGTATACCAAATCTTTAAGAAAACTTCTACCAAACTGGAAAACAACAAATTGCAAAACAAAGAAAAAACAACAAAAATAAAAAACTAAGAAAAAAAAGGATATCCAGAGGTCCTATTAGCTTCAGTGCAGCAAATAAAAATTAAAGTGTACCCAAGAGAAACCCCGAAGAAGCCAGTACAGTGTTTTTCTTTTTTTCCACCCCCAAACCCCAAACCCCAAACCCCAAACCTTTTACAAATAATTTGCAAAGCGCACTAATCTAATTCCTCTCTCCCTGTAAGATCAATATCAGACGTAACAACACAAAGTTCTAGTTAGATAAACATCGAAAGCATCCAGAACATGTTATGTAACTTATTTAAAGTCCTCACGATAACATCATCTGTTATCCATCTATTTATAATTAATAATTGTTTGAAATACAGTACTAGATTTTTATTAATTCATTTTTATATCGTATTTACAAGTTTTCGTAGAGAATAATTGTGTCACAGATTATGTCTTACATGGACTGACTAAATGTATATACTTTTTTGTAATCGTCTTAAAGAATTGAACGAAGATTTTTCTTTCTAGAAGTTTGAACATATATTATTTAAATACAAAAATTATGTCTTCTGGATGTCATAACATGTGATTTTTAGAAAACATAATTTTTGCATAAAAAAATGTATTAGCGAACCTAATGCATAAATTATCAGATATATGACATGTGAGTCACATTTCATATAACGTATCTGATCATTTATGCATAAGGTTTGCTATTACTATTTCAATGTTGGCATCTCACCAAACATATGTATAAATGGATTTCATATTGGTACTCAATTCAGAAATAAATGAACCAAAAATAATAGAAATATACAATAAAATTATAATATAAAGACAACAATGCAAATTTGAAGTTACCAGAGCACTCCAGAGACACTTAAAACGTCGATATTCCCAGGAGTGGCCACGTGAATAGAAAAAAAATGCCTCTTCTTATTTTTTCTTCTTAAAAAAATTTACTTAAAAAAAAAAATAAATAATTTCTAAACTTTACAAAATTAATTTATTCTTCACTTTAAGATTTAAAAAAACATAAAAAAAATCGACTGGTAAAATTCTGTGTGACAATATGACATGAAAGTCTTATGTACTCACTTGTCAGCAAAAAAGAATCATCTCCAGACTCATGCAGCAAAACCCGCTTTTCTAATCTCTTCTTGCCAATTACCCGTCAGACCATCAAACGTCACATAATATTCTAATAAATCAAACAAGCTCCACCTACATGAAACACTCTAGAGGCGAAACACACAATAAATCATCAAAAAGATTAAAAGTAGTAAAACTCATATCTAAATATGTAAATTTATGTCAATTTTTAATCATAAAAATTGTCAGTTTCTATGTTATTCATAAATCATTAGAAACACTCACTTGTTAGAATAAAATTCATGTTTAATAAAACGTCCATAAACAACTGCAAACTAACTCCATCTAGTGTCAAATCTAAAGTTGAATCTGACGTCACTTGCAGATGGCCCGGGAGGCACCAGTGTTTGACCCATCACGTTCATCAGCTGGCTGTGTGAGCGCAGATTCCAGATGCTGCATTATGCTATGTGATTTACTTTACGTTCTTGATTACTGTCAAGCAAATCTTGTTTTACTGTCCGGGCATGCCAGGAGTACTGCTGCAGTCACAAATACCTTTTTGCCATTGCAGATATTTTTGTCGAGACTGGCAAACGTGTAGTGTGCACCAGCATTCTGCTCTCTCGTGCTGCTGGGGGTAAAAAAATCTCACTTCTGATTGAATTTCCATTAATAAGCACTATCATTGTTAATCTCAAATAGGAAAAAAAAGTGGAGTGAAATGTGCAGCTTCAAATTGATGCGCTTCAATGAAGTTCTGATGTAGATTTGTAGAGGTAAGTTTAGAGAAAAAAAAGCTTTTTGTATAATTGCATTGTTTTTTTTTTTTTTTTTTATTTTTTTATTTTTTTTATTTTTTTATATAAATTTATTTATGAAAAAGAGAAAGATAAAAATTAAAATTACTTGATTGAGATGCGAGGGAAAGCGCGCTTTACTTTTTCGGGAGGCAAAATGATGATAAAAATGAAATGGGATTAAAATTTGAAATAAAATGTCATTTATTTGTATGCAGAGAGATTTAACATAAAGGAATTAGTCATCGATTTTTTTTTTTTGAAGGATGATTTCCATAGAAACATTAATATAATAGAAATATTATGATATTTCAGGTTATGCCCTTTAATTCAGTGTATTATTTTGTTCCTCACTACTTTCCTCTATTAAAAAAGCAGAAAAAAAGCTTTTTGTCGGGCAAACAAACATCAGTATATGTAATATAATATATCAAGCTTAAATATTTCGGTAGGGGATAATAAAATTCTCGGATGATTCATGAAAAGGGGATAAAGTGATTCACTGTGTGCATGTGACTCATTATAACCTGGCTGACAGAAGCCGTATTTAACTTTAACCTAATGAAATGGATACACGTTCCAAGATATAAAAGTACCAGAACAGGAGCATCAAAACCTAGTAAATGTAATGTAATAATTCTGTATAAATAATACTATCATGATTCATAAACGTGAATAACAAGTATATTGACTGAATTTTTATGTGTTTTCACATTTGATTAATAATAATTTCATTCTTACGTCAGAAAAATTAAAAAAAAAATCTTTAGTATGAAACATTAAACATTATAAAAGTTTGTCTTGTGGTTTGTGTACCTACTAAAACTAAAAAACAGTATTTGCTTTAATTAAGTGATGATGTAGACGTGGATTACAAGTTGAATGCAAATTATAATTACCCTTTTAATTATTAAGTTGGAGTGGAACGCTTTAAATAAAGAATTTTTTTAAAAAAATCATTATTTGAACTTTATATTTTATTTAATTTCAGCCAAATTAAATGCCCCATCCAATTTTTTTTTCATTTAACAAGCTTTGAAGATCAGGTTCTGCATGAACTAACCCCATTGAAACACAAATATAAGAACGCTTTCATCAAGCGTCGCGTAGCACAAAGAGCAAATTATTAATTAACTGTTTTTGTTTTTTTTTGTTGTTTTTTTAATTTTTATAATTTTTATAATTATTTTTATTTATTTTCATGTATATCTAGGTGAATTGTCATGGGAAAGATTTATTCTGAATTTTGGGTGCTGAGAGTCGCCACTAGAGCCAAGAAAAAGCATCTTTTGTAATAAAAAAAAACAAGAGTAATAAAAAATGATTGAATCTCAAATTATGGCGAGCAGAAACGTCATTGACGAGGCCGCAATTGATTTCGAAAATGACATGCAAGATGTGTTGCACGACCTGTTAAATGACGTAAGTTTTGGCATATCATATATATATGTAAATAAAAATATTATGATGTAATTAATTTCCGTGAATATGCATGTTTACACTCATTTTGCTTTCATGCTTTGCATTAATAGAAATGGAGGCAACTGTTTGATAAGGTAAATTTAATGTGTTCTTTATGGTTTAGACACAATTTTTATTTCATTTTATTTTTTCATGTTTACAATAGTTTGCAATGGATCATATAAGCATTTTTATTACGTTCAGAATTGCTTTTCAAAATTGAAAGCATATTCAATTGTGAGCTGGAATATAATGGCAATTCATGAATAAGCTGTTCAGTGCTATTCATTGTTTTTAATGGTTGCATTCAAAGTTTGTTGAATAGGGACCCAAATTTAGTGCTGCTGATATGGGCGCATAGAAAGTACACTGCAGAGCTAATGACAGGGCAAATCTCCCATTTCTTTTTATCATAAATAATTCTATGGGCCAAATAGGGGCCCTAAAAGGGATCCACAGAGAAAACTTTGGAATTCCAAACATTTTTGTTTTTTTTGCATACAATAACAATGTAAAAGCTCAATGAAAGGGCCTTCAAAATTTTTGGGCCTTTGACATTTCTTTGAATATTATCACCAAAATAAATTTTTAAAAAACCCTATTAGGAGGATGCCTAAAGTTTTTATCAACAGCTGTTTGCCATAAAACAAAACAATGCACTTCAAGACTTAAACAGATAAACTAAATAGGTCCTTCAGTTGATTTAAGTAGGAGTAAGTACTCCCTGTAGTCAACATATTGATATAGATAGCTGTACTTGAATTCAAACTACTGCACTGCAACTCTTCTGCTCTAAATCTACTTCCAATCGAACTAAACTCTATAGCAGATATCCATTAGCCTTGACAGTGGTCTATGATCCAATTCAACAGTAGAGTGCATCAAGTACAAATAAGATACATTTGGCTTACACCAAAAAAATTAGTTTTTGGCTTGTTTAGACACTACTAAGTTGCCATTTCAGAGCTAATGCTCATACTCTTGCAGAAACTGCCTTTTTTCAGTCAATATTTACTTTATCGAATCGATATCGATTTCAGCAAGAGTTTGTGATAAAAATTAATTTATTAATTTTTTTTCATTCGATATATAAAAATCGATTTATTAATTTTTTTTCATTTTTAATATCGATTTCAGCAAATAATTCTATATCGATACGATATAGATTTGATTTTTTTGTGTAATTATAATGAAAATTTTTCTAATATGAAACTTTTTTTTTTAATGAATAGTTTGATCCAGAAGGTTTTGGAGAGATTCCTTGGCCCGATTTCCTCTGTGCTTTAAGTAGTCCTGAATTTCAATCCGAAGTAGATCCTAAGAAAAGAGAATTGCTAGCGGAAAAAGCCGAGCAGAGCAAAACCAACGCAATCACTTTTCAAGATTTTGTCAATGTCGTAAGTGCTTTACTGTGTGACTAGCAAAGTGTGACACTATCACAATAATGTTTGTTAATGTCTCCCTTGTCCCTTGTAACGCGCGACCTCGTACTATACACGCACAACCACGCAGTCTGACTTTCGGTGGCGTAACTACAATGTAAAAGGCCCCCGGCACCAAAATATTTTCTAGAAAAATAATCAAAATTTTCTATAATTTTCTAGCTTTAAAATCTTTAATTAAACACATTTTTTAAAACAACACCTGACATAAGTGCCCTGTAACAGCATGGAAAGTAAGCCAGGATCTAGATGACTAAAATCCACCACCTAAAGTGAAGACAAAATTCTCAAAAATATTTTCCTGGTGATTAAAAATTATGTCAACAACTAGTAATGATTGTTAGTGTATTTAAAACCCTATATGACTCCCAGTTTTGACTCCCAGTTTTGACTCCCAGTTTTGACTCCCAGTTTTGACTCCCAGTTTTGACTCCCAGTTTTGACTCCCAGTTTTGACTCCCAGTTTTGACTCCCAGTTTTGACTCCCAGTTTTGACTCCCAGTTTTGACTCCCAGTTTTGACTCCCAGTTTTGACTCCCAGTTTGACTCCCAGTTTTGACTCCCAGTTTTGACTCCCAGTTTTGACTCCCAGTTTTGACTCCCAGTTTTGACTCCCAGTTTTGACTCCCAGTTTTGACTCCCAGTTTTGACTCCCAGTTTTGACTCCCAGTTTTGACTCCCAGTTTTGACTCCCAGTTTTGACTCCTAGTTGCAACTTAAAAAACATTATTTGCAAAAAGCATCCTACATTGTATACAGGGTGATTCATCACATGAAACAAGCCAATATTGAATCAACATTTTTGAATGTCAATTGAATGTTTGAATGTTGTGGTCATAGACAAAAGACGACATTTTTAATGTTAAATAAACATTTTGTTATGTTTGAATGTTGACATTCTTGTTGGAGTTGCGTGTTGACAATGTCATCCGCATTGTCGCACTAACGTATCTTAATACGTCATGCGACGCCTGTCAATCATTGATTGGTGGACTTGTCATGTCCACCTGACGTGACCCCTTGTAATTAAAGGATCCTATATAAGAACCGCACTCTTGTTAAAATAAAATTACTCTTGTTAGTCTTAACTTTAAATACACGTGTCATCTTTCTTTTCTTTTACCAACAATCAACTTCTGCAATTTTCACATTGTTGTTGAATAATAACAATTATATTCAATCAACATTTCTGATATTTTCTGAATGTTGGTTAGACATTTTCTTGTTTTGTGGGATGAAAACTGTCTCGTATAAATTTCTTCAAGTTGGAGATAAATGAATGCCTAGTCATCATTGTTTTATTGGGAATGAACCACTGCGAAAAGATTATCTTTGACCTTGAAACGACTCTTCAAGATAATCGCAATGCTATCTCAGAAACCGTGCATCATAGCTATCTAGTTTCAATTACAAAGTTGTAGAGGATGGTCTAAAAAACATTCAATAAAAATATTTTCCTATAAAAATTATGAGAAAAATTGAAAAACTCTCTGCACAATGCAAAAAACTTACAGAAAATCAAGTAATTGAAAAATTTACTCCAAAATAACTTCTTTTTTTGTGATATGTGATGTCTTAAAACGTGTGATGTCTTTTCATTGAATTATGTGTTTAGACCAATTAGACCATGCTCTACAACTTTCTAATTAGAACTTGGTATAGCTACAATGCACAGTTTCTGAGATTACTTTGAAGGGTCGTTTCAAGATTAAAGATCGTGTGACTATTCTCTTCACCATGGCCAATTCTCTATAAAACCATAATGACCAAGCATCCATTTACCCCCAATTTGGAGAAAATTACAGAGAAAAGATATCATAAAACACTTTCTATAGTGGATATTTTTTACCAGCTTCTCATTGTTGCCCGCTTCAATGAAAACGCACCTTAATAGGCAACTTCAGATGTGGTACCAGCTTGTCCATTTTCATGCAAGCTAAAGTTAAAGCTGAAATTTAACCAAATTTGTTGCACTTAGGATGGATTCCCAGTTGTATTCACACTAGCAGTAGCAAAAACAAAATGCATTATGGGAGAGCATAAGTGAAGCAATCAGTCTAAGATTCAATTCTACTGTCCCTAAAGTGCTTATTTATTTACATAACCCCACCATCTTTTGCAGTACTGTTACTTCCTTACTGTTGATGCTAGTATGAACAGAATAAGTGGACAAAAAATAATCAAACATCTCAATTTTGTGATGTTTGTGACCCTAAGTTTTATGATCAAATATCATCAAATTGAAAATATTTGCTTACAGATTTAAGTAGAAGTTCTTATTGAAGCTTAATTTTTTTAAATTGAGTGCGGGGTCGGAAAGAGAAAATAAACTTCCATGCTCAGCCTCCTCATGGCCTCTCTTGGGTACACCACTATATAACACTTTGTTTTTCTGCTGCAATTGAGCTAATGCTGTTTTTCTTCTGTTGCTTTTTGCCTTGTATTTTTGACTATTTTTTGTAATGTATTCTATTCCAACTTACAAATGTAGCAATTATCAAATATTTTTTGATCAAATGTATGAGCCAAATTTAGTAAGGTCAAATTCAGTATATACGTCAGATTATGACATGTGTGGCTTAAGTTGTTGTGCTATTCAGCAACATTCTAATGAGTCGAGGCCTCCGATGACCCTAGATAGTAGTTAAGCCATAATCGCTCAACCCTGATTGATGATTATCATTATTGCAGATGAGCGGCAAAAGAACTCGCAGCTTTAAAATAGCTGTTCATCATAGAGATCGGGAGGTTTGGAGCGAAACGGATTTCCATTTGATTGTACCTGAAACATCTTTTATTCGCAAAATGGTGAAATTCATTGCCGAAGAATTTGTTCCTGCTGGTAGAGATAGAAAATATTACACAGACAACTACACCTGTTGTCCACCACCACTTTTTCTTGTAATCATGACTTTGATTGAGGTTAGCTACATACACTGCAAAACAACAACAAACTACTTCCATTTTACTATTTACTTATTTTTGCAGTTAGGTTTCTTCACCTTTTATACAGTAAATCTGGGTGAACTAACTGCAACAGGGCCTGTTCCAATTGATAGTTTGTTTGTATATCGGCCGGATAAACGTACTGAAATATGGAGATATTTATTCTACATGGTTTTGCATGCAGGGTAAATACAATTAGGTATATTTGAATTGCTGTTGGGTTTGATATTTATATATTGATTTAATTTTTCAGATGGATACACTTAATATTTAATCTGCTTGTGCAAATAATGATTGGTTTGCCGTTGGAAATGGTCCATGGAACGATGAGAATAGGAACTGTGTACATGGCAGGAGTTTTGGCAGGTTAGAATAAAAGAAATCAAATTAATTTGTTGTTGTTATTATTAAAAGTTTTAATTTTTTAGGCTCTTTAGGGACATCAGTATTTGATAGCGATGTGTATTTGGTTGGTGCTTCCGGTGGGGTTTACGCACTTTTAGCTGCACATTTGAGCAATATTTTACTGGTGAGTATCGTAAATATTTGTATTGTAAATATTGAGTTTGTGGAATTATAGAA
>JH431978.1:319171-361442 GCA_000239455.1 Strigamia maritima | reverse complement strand
TGAAGTGTAAAATGCACTATGAAGTGTAAAATGCACTATGAAGTGTAAAATGCACTATGAAGTGTAAAATGCACTATGAAGTGTAAAATGCACTATGAAGTGTAAAATGCACTATGAAGTGTAAAAATGCACTATGAAGTGTAAAAATGCACTATGAAGTGTAAAAATGCACTATGAAGTGTAGACATGCACTATGAAGTGTAAAAATCCACTATGAAGTGTAAAACTGCACTATGAAGTGTAAAAATGCACTATGAAGTGTAAAAATGCAGTATTAAATGTATTTAAGTTAGGGATGTACCGAATATTCGGCAGACATTCGGTATTCGGCCTATTCGGCCGAAAAACAGACATTCGGTATTCGGCCGAATATTAAAATTCAATATTCGGTTGGCCGAATATTCGGCCGAATATCAAAATTCAATATTCGGTCGGCCGAATATTCGGCCGAATATTAAAATTCAATATTCGGCTGAATATTCGGCCAAATATTCGGCCGAATATCGGTCCGAATATTGTTTCGTATCTTATATTAAATCCAATTGTTCTCTTTTGAAAAGAGAACAAAACAGAGTACGGACGTATCCATTACGCCAATGAAAAAAAGAGTCTTTTCTCATTGACGTAATGGATACGTCCGTACTCTGTACGTCAAAAAATTTAATATTTAAACAACCAAATACCAAATTAATCATTTGGCTTTGCTAGGCTATGAATAAATAAATAAATTAAGTAAATATTTTGATTTTGATTTTTGATTTTTTTAATTTTTTTGGCTTTTTTGCATTTTCTGAATAACCGGTAACTATTCAGTATATTCGGCCGAATATTCGGTATTCGGCCAATTTATTATTCGGTAAAACTTCGGTATTCGGTATTCGGCCATTTCATTATTCGGTGAAAATTCGGTATTCGGTATTCGGCGAATTTGCTATTCGGTGAAAATTCGGTATTCGGTATTCGGTGAATTTACTATTCGGTACATCCCTAATTTAAGTGTGTAAATATATTTTTTTATGTACGTGCAAATGTATTTTTAGGTACTGAAATAGATCTTTTAGGCATCAAAATTGTCCATGTAGGAATAAATGCATTTATCAGTTTCAACATGAAAAAATTCACTTTCACAGATAAAGAAAGTGCTAAAGTTCCATCAGACGTTTGTCTGATGATCCAGCAGGTCAGATCAGGGTTGTGCGAGTGCGAGCATATCGCACTCACTGTCCTTGCTAGGCCCTGCTATATTATTATTTCATTATCTATATTTTATAAAAAAAAATTTTTTTTAAATTTACAATGTTTATATTTTAGCATTTGCAAATGACGGTCAACACAGACGGACAATGCAGCGTACAACGCAGAGTACAACACTTATGGTTTCAAACAATTTTCGACATATTTGAACACTTTCGAATTTACCCAATACTCTTTAGTCAGGTGGTGCTTGGCAGCTCTCCTGTTCACACAGAAATCTCAGGAAAAGTCAAATGCATTCATGAGCACCGCAGATCCTAGAAACGCGTGAAATTATCACAAATTCTAGTTCCATTAGAATGAGAACCGAAAGGTTGCAAAGTGAACAACAACTCGGAGTTCACAGATGAGCTAAAATTTTGTGTAAAAAAACATTCAATTTGCACAAGAAAACCTCAATTCCTATTTCACTTTTAATTTTACCATACAAATATGAGAATGAAATATGGAAATATGAAATTGCGGGAGAGAGAGAGTATAGTTTACCTGCGCAAGCAGCTGCCAAGGCCGTTGTTACACCATAATCTGAACAAAAAAAAGAACAAAGTAAAAACTAAAAAGAGGTGTTGCATGTGGAAACCGCAGCTTATTAGTGTTTGTACCTTACAATATTACAATTTGTGATGTTAACAAGTAATTAGATCTGTTTACATTACTGGTCACAAAAGTAGATGAACACTACAGCCATCTGGCGACGGATATTCAAATTAATTTTGCATTTTTAGTGTCTATTCTTATATTTTACATCATCTATTGAATAATTTACAAAATATCTCTACACAGAACTTAACTTACAAAAAACTGAACGGTTTTGAATTTTTAGTTGTTTATTTTGAATAAAAAAAAATTAATGCTTCAGCTTGGGCATTTATTCAATAACAAATCCTGTGTTTAGTGAGAATAGCAACACGTTTCCTCTTATATCTTGAGATTGTGTTGAGTAAAACACTTGAATGACGTCATTGGAAGCCATTGTTTTATTTTAGACTTTGTGCTTCGGTGTTTCAAGGCCATTGATCCCAAAAGAAATGTAAGCCAAGAGAACACAACAGTTTTATAAATAAATTGCATGTGCAAGTGAAAGCAAAGAAATTGGTATCAAAAGAGCAATAAACAATTAATCACTTGAATTGCATTTACCAATAGTTTAAAGTGTTGAAAGAAGATTGAAGTGATGTTTAAAGAGTTGAACCTGATCCAACAATTTTGGATGATGATGAAAATGAAGCAATATGGACATTACATAAATATTTGTTTATGTTCCTTCAAGAGCTTCACTGCATTACAGAAATCAGAAACAGCATACTTACAATGCCATCATGTATTTTATTGATAATTGGTCAAGAATATGGCGGGAAAATTAAATTTATTTGGTTAATGGTGTTTTTTTATATACTTTTTAAGTTTATGTAAAGTTTCAGGAGAATAATTTTTTTTTTTTGGGAGTGTTTTAAATTGCTACTAGGTGATTGATTAAATCCAGCTTGAATCAAGGCCATTGGTGGTGGCTTTATGTGGTTCTAGCCTATTTCAAAACACACAGAAAATAAGAACAAGTAATTTTACAAAACAAATGAACATATTTTATCAAGAAAAAAAAAAAACTTTGAAAACTTTAAATTTTAGATTTCGATGAATTGAAGAAAAACAAACTCAGGAATAATTTTTAAATCACATTTCAGAAGAGAAATAGTAAAATTAACTGGCATTACTTTTGATTTTACACATTCCTCAACTGGTTATACTCACGTAGGAGTCTCGCTGACTTTCCAGGAACAATTCAAAAAAAGGATGTTTTTAAATTCTCTATATTTGTGGGTGTAAACGACCGAAATGGAAAATAACTAACTATAGGTTATATGGGAGAATATTTATACCAAAATGCTGTTTCTGGGTTTATCAGTTTAGACATTTTCTTTCAATTTTTGAAAACATGTGTCAGTATCAGTAGTGTAAGGAAGTGCAGTGACAAATATGATTGTGACAGGAAACATATATTTTTAATTTTATATATTTTAGTTTGTAAAGGGCATATAGTCATTGATTTTGGTCAAGGCTCAAATTGTTCACCAAATTGTTGTCTTGTGTGTTTCTTTTTTCCTGTGGTAAATAAAGACTTGAATTTCAGGGTCTCTTAAAGAGTTTTTTGCGTTTTAGTTTTCTAATGTCATTTAGTGGAATGTTAGAAAGTGATTTATCAAGATTTCCCTATGTAAGCACTTTTGCACATTGCAGGTAATTCCAACAACGGTACCTACTAAATGAAGTTGACAAAACAAATGACAGTTAATCAAATGAATTGTTGACTTAGTCAATCAACAACACAAACAAATCGTTAACATATTGATTAAAATCTACAATAAAAAAAAAATAAAAAATAAATAAGCAAACTAAAAAATACGACATAAATTTCTTTTATTATAAAATTTTAATTTATTTACATTACATCATAGAAATATTCACTAAATTTTACTAAAAAGTTAGAAAAGTTGAAGTACATGCATTTATCACAGTCGCATAATTTGGAAATACAAAAAACAAAAAAAATTTATTTAACTTCAAAAATTCCAGACTCATGGCCAACAAATATATAAATTTTTCCATCTCTTTTCAAAAATAAAATCTACATTTCTTGGCCATATTCAAGAAAATTGGTGTACGCACCAATTGGTATATACACTAAATAGACGGTATACATTTGAGCAGGATACATTTAACCCCTCATCTTAAAAATAGCCAGATGAGGGGAGACATCCCCAATCCTAAGGGTGAAATAATATGTAGGCCACGTGGCACGTGCCTCATGACTCATTTCCAATATTTAAATCAAAATGATCGCGCATAACACGTGAAATCCCTCTGGTACAAAAACATGACCCACCAGAGGTGTTTACAGCACGTAAATATTTACTTTACGCGTTGTGTATTGGATTGCATTGAGCCCATGTCGCCAGAAAAAATGTGGGTCACTTTAAAATGTTATGTCTAATACAATCTTCGTCTTCCAGAGGAACAAATCATCGAATTGTAATCGGACACAACTATTATCAATTCCATGTCACCAAAACTTTTGTTCTCCTCCTCTCCCAATCCTCCTTTCGTAACCCCTGTGTGAGTCAGAGGTTGTCTTTGTTCCTCGCAGATCAATAACATGACACACTATAAAAATATTACGATAGTATGTTAAACAGATAGAAAAATATGAATAGACATTTTACACATATTTTACACTTTTAAAAATTTGAAAATGTCGAAAAATGTTGAAAAATCTCGAAAAATTTCGAAAAATCTCGAAAAAATCTCGAAAAATTTCGAAAAATTCTTGAAAAATCACACACACAAGTTAATATCTCCATCACATGTACCATCCACGTGATTTTTATGCCACTTAACACCAGTTCCATAAGTCATAAACCCCACAGGTAAGGTACCAATCTCGATATCCTTACCCGAGACGGTGGCTAACGGTTCTCCAAGCGCACTAATCCGACTCCTCCTGGCCACCGTCGAGCCCTCCTGTCATACGGACGGTTCCTTCGACGTCTGATTAAGTCGTGCAGCAATATCCATTAACACATCCCTAAACACGAGATTATCCACGTTCTGACCTAACAAATAGAGCAAAAACCAATCGCCCATCCGCGATTTATCTAATAAAATCTTCAACTGTTTCTTCGGGATGAGTCTGAAGCGCGCAGCGATGAACGTCAACCTCAACCGCGGCACAGTGAACACCACAAACCGCGAGATCAAAATCATCGCCGTAAGAAAACCCAAAATAATAAACCAAAACCACAAAAAAATATAAATCTTCTCATTGACCACATTGAGCGGCAATACACACAACGCGTCGTGTTTCTCGATCTCCGTCGAAGGTCCCGCTTTGTGGAAATGACACTTGGTCATCCTGGGAAAGATGAAGATCATCGGATCGATTCTCTCCTCTTGATCACCGTCCATAAACTCAATCACCTTGATCCCATACGTCAAAAATTCGCCATCGAAAAAACGATCCATCAAAAAAATCTGACCAATCACATTGACCAAACTGAGCGCCTCGCACAGAAAGTACCTCAAAGCCCAAAAATCATGGTTCCTTAAATTTGACCACAAATAATCGGCCAATAATTTTTTCTGTTGTTTTTTCTCAGTTTCGGAACAAATGGCCAGTTGCAAGTTCATGGTCAACGCGGGGATCTTACCGCCTTCCCAGTTCTTCCAGAGCCATCGGGGAATGTAGAAAAGCACCGCTTGAAAGAAGAGCATGAAACAGACCCATTGGTAGTACTTCTGCACCCTCCAGTCGGATTTATCGGAGCTCCTGTCCACTCCGGGATACGGGATATGCTGACCGACCTTTTTCTTGGGGTCGTAAGCGCTCAGGACAGTGTAAGTCGAGTGGATCCAACAATAGGTGTTGATCACGGCTTCGGTCACGTCTTTGCTGTGCGTGCACTCGATGGGGTTGCCAACGTACTGTTTTGTGGTCACTATCACACTGAATGCGATTAGGATCATCACTGTTACGTTGTAGTGGAGACGGAAAATGGCTCCGTCCGTGTGAATGCGGCTGACTTTGAGTAAGTTTTTCAATCCTCGGAAAATGTCCAACATTTTTGTGTTTGGTCACTTTTTGGTGGGTGGAGTAGTCGGTGCGCGGTGCGCGCACAGCGGTTTCCGCGTTCAAAATGATGGACACGTTTTTATACATGTTTCACCCTTCACGTGCTCTATGTAATTGAATGCGTGCTGCGATGCGCGGTAGTCATTTTGGGGTTGTTTGCAGCCTCGCGAGGAGAGTCGAACGGCGACTCGCTCGAATGTTGTTTTCGTTTGTTCCTGTGGTGTGGCCCGGGAGGGAATGTGTTATTAATAGATGGGATATGGAGGGTAGAGTCGCGTGATGTACAATGCAGGCACACGTCTATTTTTTTAATTTTTTTTTTTTTTTTTTTTTTGATTAAAAATGTTTTTATTATTAGATTAGACTATAGGAAAATAGAGATGCTTGTGATGTCATAGATGGTAAAAAAAGGGGGATTTTTAGATGAGTGAAAGGTTGAAATTTAGTAATGGGTCGGGTAGGGGGTGGTGGGGGGTTGTTGTGGATTTCCGGTTTTTGAGGAAGTCCGGAGTTTTTTTTTTAATGATAAAGGGTGAAATAAAGGTCTGTGCATGTTGATAAGGTATTTTGAATTGATTATTTTATAGTTTGGTTAATTTCCATGGTCAAAATCTTGGTTTTTATAACTTATAACTCTCAGTTGTCAGTCATTTTTAATTCAATAATGATGCATTTATTATGGTTTAGTTATTTTATTTTTTAAAATTTTTTTTGTGTTAATTTGAGATAAATTTGTAAATGCTGTAAAGTTAAGTTTGCGCATCAGAAATCGAATCGGTCATTTTTTTTGGTTCAGTTTATCACCTTTCACTGATTGACTGAAATAGTGCTTGATAGACCATCAGCGACCAATAGGAACACATCTGGTGGCTTTGTTTTAGATGTATGTTCACTGGCCAGTTCGTACTGCCATCTAATGGGTTATTTTGTAATGATATATTTTTCATAGCATATTAAATTTGTTTAATGGATTGAATGAATCACTGCATTTTTAAATTGCCGCCCATCAAAACAAGTGAAACTTTGCTGCAGTGCTTTTGTAAAACTTTAATTTCTATTAAAAGAATTCGATTTTCAACTGTTAAAGAACTGTCGTTCTTTAAATTAAAATTAAATGTTGCTCTATGACTTCCTAATTAATCTCATCGGTCAAAGGGCATTTTCCAGGCACCATTAAATTGCCCATCCCGCACTTCTCATCGAACAATATCGCAATTTTGGTTTGTTTGGAATTATTCTTTTAGCTGTACAAATTAGATGACTTATTTTTAAAAAATATAAAAAATATCAAGTATAATATACCAAGCAGTTAATTTCTTTCCGCTATAGCGTAAAAAATTATTTTCATTAATTTAACAAGCTTAAGTGATTTCTCAAGGTGAAGGACTTGTTCAAGAACAAAAATTGCAGGCTTAATATCTCAGGTTTTGAATATTTTTTATTGTTTAAACTTTAAAGGGGACGGATTTTACTTTTTTTTATGGATTGTGTTTGTGTCACGTTTGGATGCAACACAAGGTCGTATAAAGGAAAGGCTTTATTTAGCTCTTATCAATACATATAATTTTCTACACACTTAATGCTTCGGAGCACCTTTTATTTGATCTCTTTTTATTTGATTTAAAAAAAAAAAAATTAAAAATTATTAACTGCGAAAAGTTAATCAAAAAATCAAATCCTTTTTCTTACTTTAAAAAAAAAAATCTCATTTTATTTTACACCACGATTCTAAACATTTATTTTAGGTGTTTCAAACTTGCAATTACTCCACAAAAGTCAGTCAAGGAACAAATTTATGATACTACAAACAAATGAAACAATCTCTTGGCCTTATTCTGACTCAAGTGTAAAGCCTATATTGACATTGTGACATTTTGTTTGAATAAAATCAGTCTACTGAACCCGACCAAACGTATACCGAGTCGTCCAGGTCTCACATGGCGCAGTTGATAGTCGAATAGTCGGGAAAGGTGATCAGTATTATAATCAAACAGGCTTTTCTTGCGAGTTGACCTAGGGAACCAAGCAGTTGATAATCGAATAGCACAATTATTTGTGGAACTTTAATGAGAAGAAAATGTCTGATATATGCAAGACACAATTCGTTGTTTGGTAGACCAATTGAGGGAATTGCAAATAGCTAATGTCCTCCTCAAGAGGAAACAGAACTAGTTGAACGCGAGGATGATCAAGTAGGAGAAGATTGAGACAAAGAGGATTGAGAAAGAAGGAATTGAGAAAGAAAAGATTGAGAAAGAGAGGATTGAAAAAAGGGGATTGGGAAAAAGAGGATTGAGAAAGAGAGAATTGAAAAAAATAGACTTGGGGAAGAGAGGATTGAGAAAAATAAAATTGAAGAAAATAGACTTCGGGAAGAAGTATCCAACAGGCAGGAAAGGACCACGTAAAGTGAAGTGTGTGGGTTTTGCTGAGATCTGTTTTTACTTGGCCGTTTGCGTTGTCGATCTGCCCGGTTTGACGGCCGGTTTACTTGGCGGCCTCGGCAGTTGCGCTGCTTTTGTGATGATACAAGTAGTACAGTACAATTAATTATTGTAAGGCGCAATAATTTATTTAAACATCCTTTTAGATGTACAAATTAGATAACTTATTAGTTATTACTCAATGTAAAAGTAATATTTTTTGCGGAAATAAAAAATAAAATATTAAACACAATGTACCAAGCAATTAATTTCTTTCCGTTAGCGTGAAAAATCGTTTTCATTTTAACACGCTTAAGTGATTTCTCAAGCTGAAAAACTTGTTCACGAACTAAGGGGACGGATTTTACAGGTATTGGTTTACTTTTTTTATATAGATTGTGTCACGTTTGGATGCAACACAAGGCCGTATAGAGGAAAGGCTTTATTTAGTTCTATCAATACTTACCTAGTCTAAAAACATACTGTAATTTTCTACACATTTAATGCTTCGGAGCACTTTTTATTTGATCTCTTATATAATAAAAATAAAAATCTGCAAAAAGTTAATCAAAAAATCAAATGTTTTCTTCAGATTTATAAAAATCTCATTTTGTTTTAGACCACGATTCTAAACATTTATTTTGGGTGTTATAAATTCTAATCGTCCCACAACAGTCACTGAAGGAACAAATTTATAATACTACAAACAAATGAAATAATTCCTTGACCTTGATTTTATACTGACTCAAGTGTAAGAACAATATCATATTTTTTATTAGTCCATTGAATCAAGCATCATTTAAAACCCTTAAATAATTTTTCAGAAATTTTTTGAAAAATATTAAGGAGATTAAAACCCAATGTTAAATTTGTGAAAACGAGCAGACGACAATATGAAAAAGTGAGAGATAAAAGCGAGACCAAATCGAGAATTTGCGCGATTGTTACAAGTTGTGACGTAATCCTAATTCCTAACACGGGGAATAACAACTGTGACGTCAGAAACAGCTCCCTGCCAGCAGCGGCCAACATTAATGTTCCTCATCAAGCTCAAATAAGCTGTTCGAGATACAAAATAATTTTTTAAAGATGTTTTATAAACGTTATAAAAAAAAAAAATCATTTAGGCCATTTTAAGGGATGGCAAAAATTATTCAGCTATAAAATATCTTATGTCGTAAACACTGTAACTAGAAGAAAGAAAAAATACTTAAAAAAATAAATTTTTTATTATTATTATTATTATTACGTATTTCAAAAAATCAATACACAGGAAATAAAATGACATTTCCGGAAATGAGCCACAAAAAAAAAGTATGGATCTGGATTACTAATATCTATCCAATTCACAATAATAATGGATCCATCACAATCCAGTGACTAAAAAAAAAATCCCTGAAACTGTAAAACACATCACAGCAAACTCTGATCATTTGAGTGAATCACAGAAACTACAGATTTGATAGAAAACACTCACGAAAGTGATACCGGTAACAAAAACACAAACTGACGTTATTAACGTAATATAACTCATAAAAAACTAGAATAAACATCAACTCCATAATCCATACAAAAAAACACATCTACTGTAAAAAAATATTTAAAAAAACTAAAAATCTGACGCAATCAAAGCATTTCCGCACCTCCTTTCCCCTCCCGCAATCTCCTTTCCCTTCGTTCAGTATCGCCCGAATGCCACGGCGGTGGTGGCGCTGACGGTTCAACCACCCGAGTCAAATACCGCGCAGCCTCACTCGTCTCAATTTTCTTCGCCAACTCAGCGACAATCTCACGTATTATGACGGGATCGACATTCTGCGCCAACATACAAAACATAAACCAATCCCCAACATTTGTTTTCCTCAAAATAGCATCCATGTACTCTTTAGACGCCATTCGACACTTGGCATGCAACAATCGCGGTCGTATCGTGGGCAAAGCGAGAATAGCCACACGATACAACACGAGCGCCGCAGTCAGAACGGTGAGAATAATAAACCAAAACCATATAAAAATAAAAATCTTCTCATTAACGATATTCAAAGGCAAAATACAGAGAGCATCGTGTCGCTGGATCGTACCACTGGGTCCCATTTTATGAAAAGTGCATTTAGTCATCCGAGGAAACACATAAATCATCGGATCCGTCCGATTCGACTGTTCCCGCTCGGAAAAATCAATCACTTTGAGTCCATATCGGAAAAATTCATGTCCTAAAAACTTATCCAACAGATACATCTGCGCAACAATATTAACTAGACACAAAAACTCACATATAAAATACCGCACAGCGTAGAAATTGTGCGTGCGCACGTGTTTCATTAAATATTCAATCAGAACTCTTTTCTCGCCGCGCCGATCTTCCTCCGCAGCGACGGCAATGTGTAGTCCACTAGTTAGAGACTTCATGAGTCCTCCTTCCCATATTTTCCATATGAATTTGGGTAAATAGAAGAGTATCGCTTGGAAAAAAAGGACAAAACATACCCATTGGTAATACGTGTAATACATTTTTTCTTTTTTGTTGTTTTGAGGGGTACCGATGCCGTGGTGAGGGAAATCCAATGCTCCTGGTAAGGTGAAAGTCGCGTGGATCCAGCAGTAAGTGTTGATGAATGGCACGGCGTCTTTGTCGCTGAGGAGGCAGTCGATCGGTTGTCCCACGTATTGTCTCGCGGTGATCATGAGGCTGAAAGCGACGAGAGCGATTGATGTGAACACGTAGTGAAGTTTGAAAATTGTGTTATCCGTGTTGATTTCACGTCTTTTGAGTATGGCGCTGAGGCCGCCGAATATGTCCAACATTTTTGTTGTTTTTTTTTTTTTAGTTTTGGTGCGGCCACTTGTTGATTGTGAGTCTGGGGAATGAGTGAATGCAGAATGTATTTGCCGCTTGGTGGAGGTTGGTCGATAAAGATTGGGCTGGGAAGTTGGAAGGGGCGGAGTTAGGGGTGAGTGGCAGCTGGTGGTAATGTTTTAAGGCTGTGATTTGTATGGAAGTGTGTGAATATTGTTTTATTTTTTGTTTGATATTTTTTTTTATGGGAAATGATTATTTTGTTTTTGGATTTTTTTTTTGTTTTATGGTTTTATTTTTGGAAATAGGTGTGGTAGGGGTTATTTTTTTATTTTATTTTTTCCTCTTTTTAAGCTCCCCTTTTACAGCTGTTGAGGGGTTTGGCGCTCCCCTCTTGGACCGGAATTGGTTGCGAAACCTTTTATCTTTCTTCTAAATAGGGTCACTGAGAGTTGTCTTTAGTTTTAGTTTACGTGATGAGGGGTGGCGAGTTTTCTAGAAGGTTGAAGAATTTTTGCTTGAGAGATTGTGTGAATTTTATATGGATGAGAGACGACAATAAAAATGTGTTGTTAGAAAGGTGTAAAATAGTTTTAATGCATTTTTTTATTGTGAAGTATTTTTAAAGAGTGACACGTGACATAAAAATCATGTTTGGATTTTGGAAGTGATATGACCAATCAAAATTAAAATTAATGATAACTTATTAATTTTTCATGCCATCTGAGTTTGATATTGATCATTGGTGTTCTGGCGTCAAAAACGATGCACGCAGTCTTTGGCTGCGATCGAGCAGTCAAACTGGACCATACTAGTATTTAAAAATATTTTATTAAAGTTATTATTTTTTTTAGAAAAATTATCGAAAACTTAAAAGTCTTTTTACTTTTTTTTATAGTTTTTAGAATGACACTGCAATACTTCATTCTATACTGATCATCATAAAAACTATTTTCATGTCGCTGAGTATATACAATGATGTCATAACTTCTGTAAATGTGGGAATTTTAAATTTGCTTATCTTTTTTACTACGGCAGTAGTATAAAAAAACAATACATGAGTGCTTTTTTCGGTTTTAGATTCAGTTTTCGGTTTTCAGCAGCGCAGAAATGGTATGAATGATTTGTGGGAGAAATAGAAAATCTTCCATCTGCACGGTGCAGCTGCACCCGACATGATTGTGTGTTTCCATATTCGAGTGATATAAAACTTATGGTAAATTTTATTACCATAAAAAAATATTTATCAGGGAATAAAACTGAACCAACTGTTAAAACAAATTAATTAACACAAATGGCAATAAAACAGTTTATCAACCAGGACGTGCTAAACATCATAGTGTCCAGCAGTGAACAATCGATAGAGGCCGATTTTTTTGAGGACCTTACTGCCTCGCATGCTGCAGAGTTATTTATGCCAAGGAAATTATTGGTTTGGGTACACACAGTTTGGCCCGACTTCTTTATGATGCAAAAGAAAAGAAATTCAGCGAGTGGATGGCGGTTGTGTACAAAGCAAAAACTCGAACGAAGCAAATCTTCATCCTACACAATAAAAAGTGTCGAAAGGTTGAATTATTATTATTTTGTAAATACTTTTGGCTGTCACTAACAAACGGATGAAAAAACGAAGGTGAGTTATAGTTCATTTTTAAGTTGGAAATTTCTTGTACTTTAAAATTTATTCTTTCCGAACCCACAGATTCCAATCTGTACACGAAAACGCATACTGGTAAGTATGATAAAATGTGATTCGAAAATAATTATTCTTCCATAACTTTTGACAAAATTTCCGTCTTCCATAACTTTTGACAAAATTTCCGTCTTCCATAACTTTTGACAAAATTTCCGTCTTCCATAACTTTTGACAAAATCCGTCTTCCATAACTTTTGACAAAATCCGTCTTCCATAACTTTTGACAAAATCCGTCTTCCATAACTTTTGATAAAATCTGTCTTCCATAATAATGTTTTTCTGTTAGTCACGTGAATATTGAAAAATCTATAAGTGGTCTCTATGGCTACAACGAAACAAATTAATGTTTGTTTTATTGACACAGGTGGTTTGACTGGAAAAATTTATTATACAATACAATGGCTCAAAGAGTTCTTGTGGTATCAAGTCGTGCTAGAAATTTATTTCAAATCCAGTCTGCAGTGTTGAAAAATGTGATATTAGTTGAATATAAGTATGACACCAGCACCTTAGATGGCATTTTAGGTAAAAATAATAATTTTAATAATAATAAAACTATTGATTAATTTTATTTCATACATTTTTACAGCTAAAATAGCAGTTAAAGTAGGGTTACAAAAAGTAGACAGTCTTGCATTTGTGATGCATGGAACCGAAGAAGAATTATGCATCTGTTCAGTGGAAGAAAGGGTATATAATAAATAAAATAAATAAAAAATAAAATACATTAAATTATTGAATTTTAGGTTCTGAGTGTGAAAAGTATTATCGATCAAACACCCATTCGAGAATTCTTCAGTTTGGTCGCGGCGAATCACATTAATACTTCGGCGAGGAGTTGCCGAATTGATTTCCTAGCCACTTATTTTGACTTTTCCAATAGTGTGCGCTTAGTTAAAGAGCTAGAAAGATTAATTCGGGTAAATATTTTTATTTTTTCCTCCAAAGTTTTACATTTTTTTAATACCGTATTTAATTTACAGATTCCTATAGGGATTAGTCACAATTTAGCTGGCAGTAACATCAAAATAACAACACAAATCAAAGACAAGCACAGAGAAATTAGTGTTGGAGAACTATATTTTGACATCAGTAAAATAAGAGCGGCAACACCGAAACTTACTGCTCCAAGACCCCGAACCTACAATAAAGATGCTTACGAGAAGATTAGAACCGTTGGAAAAGGCGCTTTTGGGACAGCCGTGCTCTACAGACGTGTGGAAGACGATACAATGGTTGTCATAAAAGAAATTAACATGCACGATTTGACTGCATCTGAACGGCAATTGGCTCTGAATGAAATCCGAGTTTTGTCGCTGCTTAATCATACAAACATAACTACTTATTTGAATAGTTTTGAAGATGATGGGGTGTTGAAAATTGAAATGGAATATGCAGATGGAGGGTAGAAAATGTTATAACAGTAAAAAAAAAAATGTTTTATGATGTAAAATATATATTTTTTAATAGGACATTGGCACAATTTCTTCAACAAAGTGAGCAACAACTAGACGAAAGAGAAATTTTGATATATTTACATCAAATTGTTTCTGCGCTTAGGCATATGCATGACCATAACATTTTACACAGGTTTCAAAATGCCAATTAAAATTCTGCATTATTGTTACAGTACATGAAAATAATATTTTATTTTTTAGAGATTTGAAAACAGCAAATATTTTTCTAACTAAAGAGGGAATTATAAAAGTTGGTGATTTCGGCATCTCGAAGATGATGACGACCAAAAGTAAAGTTGCCAACACAGTGGTTGGTACACCATATTACATCAGTCCAGAAATGGTAATTTACGACCAATTTATCGAAACGTTTTTTTTGAGTAGCTTACTTCAGGGAGAGTTTATGTACTTCTGCCGATATAATATTGAATGTTGTTATTTATCAAAGTGCGAAGGAAAGTCTTACGATGAGAAATCGGATGTATGGGCGCTTGGTTGCATCCTGTACGAAATGGCTTGCCTTCAAAAAACATTTGAAGGTTCCAATTTACCGGCTTTAGTCAACAAAATTATGAAGGTAATAAATGTAGAGAATTTGTACGATTTTTATAAATTGTCAACATCTTTATCTTTAGGGACAATTTGCACCGGTAAAAGGAAATTATTCCCACGGATTGAAACAACTGATTCGCGATTTACTTCAAAGGGATCCTGAATTTCGACCTACAGCTGCAGAGATTTTGCAACACCGATTACCCGAAGTATCTACATATAAAAATATACCATTATTATCATTATTACTATGAATAAAAAATAATAGCTGCTTGTTTGGTTTTAGTTATTTGCCCAGTATTCGGAAAATCTAAGTTGTGAAGTTGACGCTGAGATGTTACGCTCCATCGAGCAAGTCCGACAGAGAGAGAAAAGTGGCTGGTAAGTGCTAAAAAAAAATCCATATTTCTGTTGGGTAATTATTGACTAAAATTATTTTCTATTTTGTGCTATCAGTGCATTGAAAAATATGAGGTAAAAAAAAATTTTAATGATTTTTATTACAGAAATTACAGAAATTTAATTTCAAAATTCGGGGATATAAACAGATCAGTTGTTTATCACATACGGACATTCGAAGATTGCATTAGTTTAAGTCCTATACCATTACCACCAAGAAGTAAAATTCTACAAGTAAAACTCTTTAAGTCTATTCTTAAAACAAATAATTATTTTTATTTTTGGAAAATTAGTTGGCTGTCAGCAACACTCACATGATAGCACTAACATCAGAACTTTTGGTTTATACATGGGGAGATGGAAAAAGAGGCCAACTGGGACATGGTACATTGGAGTCGTATAGGGTTCGACCAGAAGCCGTTGCAATTTTGAAGACAAAATCAATTACAAAGTAATTTAAAATTTTATTTTTCTCTGTGGTATATTGTTCTCAATAATTTACAATTTGCAGAGTATGTGCTGGAGATGGATTCAGTGTTTTTGCTAGCAACAGTGGTATTGTGATGACATGTGGCGATGGCACTGCAGGCTGTTTAGGCCAAGGTGATTGGAATTGCACATCAAAACCAAAACTTATAGAGAAGTTATTAAGGTGAAAATATATATAATTAAATTTTAATAGCATACAAATAAAATAATATTTTTTCTTTTAGTGTTGATGTCTCAGCTATTGCTTGTGGATTTGCTCATGTCGTGGTATTAAGCGGAGACGGCGAAGTTTATTCTTGGGGTCGCGGAGCTGGTGGAAGACTGGGACTTGGCCATGAAGATGACTGGTAAATTGTTTAAGAGTTATTGCATGAATTTTTGGATTTAATGGTTTGTGAATATCGTATAATTCTTGGGTTTTATCTTGTTTTGGGATTAGTTGCATTCCAACTCAAGTGTCAGTGCCAAATGAAGACATCATTCGGAATGTAAAATGTGGAAAAGATGCCAGTATGTTCATTACAAATGATGGCAAAGTTTTAGCTTGTGGTAACAATGCATTTAATAAACTTGGACTGAATGAGAACAGTGGCATTATCAATACTGTCCTCATGAAAGTAAGACGCAAGTGTATAAATGTCTACAAATTTGTATTTGTTTGTTTATATATTTTTTTGTCTTATTCAGACTGATGTATATAAGAAATTAGTTCTCACACATGTCAAATCTTTAAACGATTATCAAGTCGTTGATATTTCCATGGCTCCCAATCATACTGCATTGCTCGTTGAACCGGGACATGTAATAACATTAGGGCGCAATACAGAGGGACAACTAGGCAAAGGCCATACTCGTTCTGTCAATTCTTTTTCATTAGTTAAATCTATGACCGACAAAACCTCTTTAGTAAGTTGTAACAAAACATTAGAAATGTGTTCTTGAAGAAACATAAAATTTCTATTTTTATTTTTCTTCAGATGGTTGAATGTGGTGAAACTTTTACCATAGTCGGGACATTGGAAAATGTCATTTATTTTTGGGGTACGAGGTATATAATGTGTGCTCCGACCAGACCACCAACTCAAGATATGACCCGAGCTTTTATTTCGTCTGCAAATGGACGTATGGAACAAAATGACGATTTGGATAAAAGTAAAATATTGAAAATATTTAAATTTTCTTGAAAATGTACAAATTAATAAATAATTTTTACAGCAACAAATAATTTATTTACATCACTTAAAGATAACACCAGTCGATCTCTACAAACAGGATCCTACAATCCAGATCATCTAACAGGAAATTCTTTGCCTCATTCAAGTAACTTAAGGAAACAGTAATAACTTTTTTGGTCTTTTAGATAAATTGACAATTTTAATCAGTAGTGAATTTTGGACCCAGAATGAAGGATGTATTATTGCAACCCCAAGAAATTCTAGCGTATGTAACATACCATAATATTGCACAACTAAAATTTCTGCTTACTCTGTTTACTCATCTTTTTTAGCTTATATGCATCTCCTGCACAAATCAATAAAGGAGAAACTGTAAATCTATCTTCAATACGTTGCCAAGGTCAAAATATCTACTTAATCATTGATACAACTGCACCTCTTCCTAACCACGCACAACGGGTTGTATCTAATGACCGAGGAAAAGAGGTCAGTTCTCCAGTGGAAAACGAAAGGCTTTTGGATTTTGCAGCAACTGTGTCAAATGGAAGATACACACCAGATATGGATACAGTAGGACCAGTAAGAATCCAGAAATCATATTGATCACCCAGTTATATCAATTTTTTGTAATGATATAGGTACCCGATTGGTTAAAACAAGAATTGGAAAACTCAGAAGTATTGTTATCAGCCAACCCAAATGATGGTATGTAACTGCTGTAACAGATCTTAGAATTATATATAACTTAGTTGTTTTTTTTATTTTAATTTTTATTTTTATCAGGAAGAAGAAATAAATTGAATTCGGCAAACAAGAATCGCGCTACTACAGTGTTTGTACAAACAAAACCCGCTTGGGAACTGAAACAAGAACTAGAGAAATTAAGACAATCTAAAGAAGAGGTTGAATTGAGGCTTTCAGAGATGAAGGAAGAGTTTGAAGAAAAGCAATTGGAATTGGAACAACAAGCTGAAATAAAAATAAAAGTTAGTTATAGGAATTTTTAATATCGGTGTAGGTATTCTTTTAGTTTGTTTTAAAAAAATGAATGTTTGTTTATCAGGACAGGGAACTATCTCTGAGTGAAGAAATAGCAAAATTACAACAAGAATTAATACATCAAATGAAGTTGAGTAAAGAAAATGAACAGGAAATGGAACAACTGCAAGAGCAGCTTAACGAGCACCATGGGTTAACTAGAAGCCGATCTTGTGCTATTCAATAAGGCAATTGAAACACTTTGCATAGGTAATATATGTACACAGGGTGTTTACTTTAAAGTGTATCTTTGAAACAATTAAAGGTAACATCAATTTATTAACACAGTTAAATAGGAAGTGGTTGTCGTTTTAATGTTATCACTATAAATGACACAAAGAACAAAGAAGAAAGAACAATGGTATAACACGTTGCGTATATTTTATTATTGTCACGTGGTAACAATAATGTAAATAAATTGATTGTTTCGAAGTATTTGTTGTCACTTTCAACATGTAAAATTTGAACCATTCTGTCTTTCCACATATTTTAAATCACATAAAAAAATTTAAAATTACACCAAATGGAAAGACACAAATTGCAGTTTGCAATGGATCCATTGCCCGCCCATGAAGAAAACATGTAATCTCCACTTAATTGCAGACAAAAATGAAATTTAACACTAAATCAAGAAATTAAG
This sequence comes from Strigamia maritima, assembly GCA_000239455.1. NCBI lineage: Eukaryota > Metazoa > Arthropoda > Chilopoda > Geophilomorpha > Linotaeniidae > Strigamia > Strigamia maritima. The sequence goes on along the minus strand of JH431978.1, from coordinate 342,898 downwards.
CCTAAATTCGCCACTTAATGGCATGCCTTTGCCCATCAACAATGTCTGAATTCAGTCTGAATCGCAATTTTCTTTCGGGGAATGCCAACATAAGTCCCAGGCATTCAACTCCCAGGAAACACTGCACTATGGTAGACACCGAAGCGGATACAATGTGTCTGGATGATTTGTTTCGTTCCACTTGCAATTACGCCAATCAAGTGAACAGTAGAATAAATGAAAGAAGAGAAAATGAAAAAAGGGGTCAATAATAAACGACTATAAAGTGTCTAAAAAGTCTAAAAACTTGAATCATTTTTCTAGCAATGGGAGACAGTTCAGGACAGTTTTGCAAAAATATTGAAAAAGACCTTTTGTTTACTGAAGTTACAACTAAATCGACTGATTATTACCGAGGTTTGGTACAAGACAAATTGTCTACTCGAAGAGAGATTCTCGAGAAAACTCAACAAGATATGGCTGATTCATTTAATCACTTGTTTTGTGCTGCTAGACAGGTGAGGTTTTGGAAAGGCTATGGAAAATAACACTTTTATTTCTTTTTTTCTTTTTATTATTGAAGGTGGAGAATAGTGAGGCCTATTCTGGGTTGTATAAGGAGCTTCAAAATTTAAGAGCATTGGTCAAAGTACTCGAAGTGGCTGCTGAGAGATTTGGGGTTAGCAACAGCGAATCGAGGTTTCTGGGCGATTTGGAAAAAGTTGTGCGGTGCATCGAGTGTATGAATCGGCAACATGAAAGCGCACTTAGTGAGATTACCAAACTGAGGTACGTAATGTAAAAGGAAATAATAGAAATTGCTTGAATCAATTACTAACTTTACTGTGTGAAGTTTTAGATTTAATGGTTTGCAAATGCATGCAAATGTGATGTAAATGTGATGTAAATGTGATGTAAATGTGATGTAAATGTGATGTAAATGTGATGTAAATGTGATGTAAATGTGATGTAAATGTGATGTAAATGTGATGTAAATGTGATGTAAATGTGATGTAAATGTGATGTAAATGTGATGTAAATGTGATGTAAATGTGATGTAAATGTGATGTAAATGTAATGGTATGGAACAATTAAAATTTTCAAAAAATCATTGTGACCAGAATTATATTCCAAACCTAATGATACTCCAGGATGTATGACTTAATTCATCAAGAATTCTGGTCACAGTGATTTTTTGAAAAATTTGATTGTTACATACCATTACGTAGCTCCATTATGACTTTTTTTGAGGGCTTCGCAGACCCATACATCCAATTTAGAAAAGTTGCCCAAGAAATTGAACATCCTAGATCTGTTTAATTTTTAATTTTATCTTCAATAGTTCTCGAGATATTGTCAAAATTCAAAAACCTGATTTTGGTGGTTTTTAATTTTTTTCTCAGTAACTACTTGAGCAATCTTTAAAAATTTTTTACGAAATGGTAGGTCTTCCTTCCCTTTAAATCCCCCTGAAACAAATTTTTTATAAGCTAGATAGTTTTTAAGAAATCTTGAATTTTTGAATTTGTTTAAAGTATGTACGGGGGAATAATACTTTTATATACTGAAATGTGATGAAAATGTGATGAAAATGTGATGAAAATGTGATGTAAATGTGTTAATGTAATTGTGTTAATATACTGTAAATATTTGTGTTAATATACTGTAAATATTTGTGTTAATATACTGTAAATATTTGTGTTAATATACTGTAAATATTTGTGTTAATATACTGTAAATATTTGTGTTAATATACTGTAAATATTTGTGTTAATATACTGTAAATATTTGTGTTAATATACTGTAAATATTTGTGTTAATATACTGTAAATATTTGTGTTAATATACTGTAAATATTTGTGTTAATATACTGTAAATATTTGTGTTAATATACTGTAAATATTTGTGTTAATATTCTGTAAATATTTGTGTTAATATACTGTAAATATAATGTAAACATCATGTAAATTAATATGTAAATATATTGCAACGTAAGATTGCCAATTTATAAAATATTTACTTCATGTTTAACAATATTTACATTTACAAGAAAAATTTTGGATTTTTGTGAATAATTATTGTAAAAATTTCAATTTTTTATTTACTTTTTTAACTAGGGCTACCAATATGGATTTAAGAGAAGAATCTGCTCGTAAAATTCCATCAGAACACTCGTATCTCCACACCGAATCCAAACGGTACCAATCACCATACGAAGGAGAAAAAACCATCTACTCCACGTGTGACGACAAACCAACGGCAGCAACGTGTGGCGAAGACGCTTTCAATCGCCCAAAAATCGCGCCAGAAAACAAAGTGCCATTTTCTGATTCATCGCATTCAGTCAACCAACTACACGCTGGCAAAGACAGATATGTGGAACGTGAAGACATAAAACCACCACCAAATGCCATTGAACACCAACATCGTCAATATAACACCGACTGTCAACCATGCGAACCGAATCCAATCTGCAATCCTTGCGAACCGAATCCAATGTGCAATCCATGCGAACGGAATCCAATCTGCCATCCATGCGAACAGAATCCAATGTGCAATCCATGCGAACGGAAACCAATCTGCAATCCACGCGAACCGAATCCAATCTCCATTCCATGCAACTGCGAAACCATCTGCAATAAAACTGCAGAAGTTTGCAATTGTGTGAAAATTAAAAACGGATGGTGTCGAAAAAAATACACAAACCATGCGAGTCTTGCAAACCTTGTCTAACAATGCAAGAACTACAATTCAGACACTGTTGCCAGTACCACCAACCGTGCGATTCGTGCACGCCTTGCCAGCCATCCGGTCCATGCAGAAGTCAATCGTGCAATAACTGCAATAGTAACAGTCAGCCGAATAATGAGAATCATGAGAATTGTCAATGCCAGCAACCAAACCGTTGTAGCAGCAATGCTTATACACAATGTACACCTTGCAAGTGCCCTTCTATCCACTCGGAAATACAACACGTGTGTTACTGCAATCCACCGTGTGGTGAATTGGAGTCGTGCTTCGAACAGACTGGCGAAGAGTTTGCCGGACGACATTTTCAATCGAAAGATGAAAAATCTGAACCGAATTTACCTCAGCATAAAAAGAGGAAAAAATCTGGTTCGAAGAAACAGAAGAACGAGGTTGAAGCGTGTGGGAAAAAAGGACACAAGTCTAAAAAAAAGGGTTTGCCAGTACTCGAGATAACTTACCCATGCCCACCGCCAGTACGGCCTCAAACATCATCACAGATGGCTTGTAATAAATTGTTTAATTGTGCGCCGCCATCGTGCGAGGACGTGTATCAGCAAGAAGTTGGGTTGCAAACTTCGCGCGACTCTGATCGCGCACTACCATGCTGCAAAAACAGCGAGTGTCCAGTGGAGTATACTCATATAGATAGGAGAAATAATGTATGCTCAAACGAACCTAAAGGTAAATAAATTAGGGTTACGTTTTCTTTTTTCGGATGTTTACTTTTTGGGATACCGGTAATGTATTTCTGTCTAAGATTTTTTTTTAAATGTAAAAATAATGTAAAAATGTTCTTTTCTTGTGACTGTTTTGTGTTTATTTTTGACTGTTTTGTGTTTATTTTTGACTGTTTTGTGTTTATTTTTGACTGTTTTGTGTTTATTTTTGACTGTTTTGTGTTTATTTTTGACTGTTTTGTGTTTATTTTGACTGTTTTGTGTTTGTTTTTGACTGTTTTGTGTTTGTTTTTGACTGTTTTGTGTTTATTTTTGACTGTTTTGTGTTTATTTTTGACTGTTTTGTGTTTATTTTTGACTGTTTTGTGTTTATTTTTGACTGTTTTGTGTTTATTTTTGACTGTTTTGTGTTTATTTTTGACTGTTTTGTGTTTATTTTTGACTGTTTTGTGTTTATTTTTGACTGTTTTGTGTTTATTTTTGACAGAATCAGCTGTGTGTAGAGAAGTCCCCATATCGAATAGGGTTTGTAACGACTGTAGGGCAGTATGCCCAAGTTACATTCCCATTATGACTGAAGCAGAAATGAGACATGCAGAACAAGTACGAAATTCAGGAGAATTTAAATTAATTCTAGGATTTATTATGACCTTTGTTGTTTAGGTTCGAAGAAGAAAAAAGATGTTCCGGATTGGCCTGGCTTGCATAGCGATAGCATTACTTATAATGGTTATTTCCCACATTTGGCATTGGTTCCGGGCTAAAGCAGCAGAAGATGCTCTGTGCAAGACCTGCAGTCCCGTGACTAAAGAGGATGAAGTGTTTACTGTGATTGCTGAAGACTCGTGGTCAGTTTGGGATGTGCTGGGATTAAATTATTTTCTCTGATGGATAAAAGTGATATTCAAAATGGTTACCAGTAATTTATATTTTTATTTCGCCGCTTTCTATCTTTTTTTCTTCTATTACCATTATTTATTTTGGCCATTAAATTTGATTTTTGCTTTTATTTACATGTTTTATACACGTGATTAAATTAATTTTGATTTTATTAGTTGTTGATCTCGCTTATATCTCTGACTCTTACTTTTTTCTGCTCATCTTCACAACTTCGTTAGGTTTAATTAAACCTGAAAATATTATCCAAAAAATGTCTGAAAATTTTGTAAAACATGAATGAAACAATGGACCATTAACAAAACCTGATTTCGTAAATCTTTTCAAAAAATTCTAAATTTTCGGATGGTAAATCTACAACAAAACGATCCCAAAAGGCCAAAACTCGATCACTATTGTTTTTTACCACATTGATCAATTTCTACAAGAATAAGACGTTTTAGGGCAAGACGAGCAGCCTCCATTTCATCACAATTTTTTACGGAAATATCATAGCATACATTCACATTATTCTTGACACAACAATACCTAGTTTTCGACCTTTTTCGCGATTTAGTTCTGCGTCTTACCTCACTTGTAGCAGTTGAAGATTTCACGGAATATTCAGTTTCACAAGTTTTACTTCTCTTTGATTCTGATTCAATTACGTCACTATTGACTCGTTTTTTCGGCTTTGTTCTGCAAATTATTAAATTTATGCCAGTTGAAGGCTTAACATAATATTTAGCTTTCGGTTTTACCACTTTTAAATTATCTGCCATTTTATCTATACCGTACCTTACTTTGACTTTGAGTCAAGATCTGTAATATGCAATGAAGATCAAAGCTGTAATGTCTTTCACATTGATCAGCATTTTCTTATATAGTTAATTCGTAACTATACGTTTATAAAACGTTTTACTACAATAAATTAATCACGTTTACATAATGATTTAGGCAAATTTGAACTTTTATTATATTATATTCTACATATTATTATTTATTATTTTATTTTGTAAACAAATTTCTTTGTAATTTTATTTGGCTCAACTAAGAAACATGTAAAATGGTTTTTTTTAATCACCCAACCTTGAAAGTGCATCATAAGACATACCAAAACTTAGAGTGGCAGATTTTCTCATATAAACAGTTCTAGAGGCCGGTTTCCCGAGATGCAATGCTGCACTTTCTTATCTAACACAATTAAAACATCATTTAAAGACTTTTGAAATAATATTTTGTAATATAATGTGCAAGAATAAACACTGTGAAAGTTATTGATGATTCCTGTTGAGACAAAATAGAGAATCTTGCTGAATACACAACACTATTGGATAGTGTGGATAATTTATTATTGACACAGATTGTTACACGTTACTAAGTTGTTTAAATTATTAATTGTTGAAGCATGAAAAACCCATAGTTGTTACTACGGTGATAATGTACGGGGTTTTTTGTTTTTGTATTAAGTCGGGGTTTTATCGTCACTATTAAAACACGGCTAAGTTCATCGTTAAGAGAGAAACACATCAGAAAAATGCCTCACAGATAGAGTGGTCAAGAATTTCGATGCCAAATTATTAAATTAACATTGTATATTGATTTTAATGTTGTAGAGATTGCCATGTGAGCAGATCCGAATAAGGAATTAGTTTGACAAATGTCAAATCGAGAAATCGAATCTTCATTACGATCTGTTCAAAAAGGATAAGATTTGTCGTAAGAAAAGGTGTAGCAAATGGTACAACATGTACAGTGGTGCGTCCGGTTTGGGATCTTCCAAATAGGCGCCGGGTTGAATTGGCGCAGGTGGCTGCTGCTACGCAGACTTAAAACCTTGGCTAGTTGTCTAGGGGATTTAGAGGGTTAAGTTCGCTGAAGAGCGAACTAAAAGCGATGGCTCCACGTACTCGCGATACTTTACTCTTGTTTCATGGATTTTCTTATATTACAAATTTGAGTTTTGCAAACAAAAAAAATTTTAAACCTGACGAACTTGACAAAAACGGATAAATTTCATCTTCATCAACATGAAAATCTCTTTATGAAGTCCCATGACCTACATACAAATTCAAAATATTTGCCCGCAAGCAGATCCGGGTGTTTTGAACGAATAACAACACCACCGTCTGAGTATCCAATCTAAAAAGCGCTTTAATTGCTGTTAGCATCGATTATATTCTCCTACAATTAATTAGTCATGAATATAATCACATCGTGTATATATTTACCACTAATTTTACTCGTTGGATCAACAGGTAAAAATTTATCTCTCAAAAAAACTGCATAGTAAATTAAGTAACTGACTTGTGAGTTTCTCGCATGAGTGACTTGACTCAGGTAAAGAAAGTAGCCAAAAGGGGGAGTAAGAAGTAACAGCTTCAAAACATACTAATGGCGGCTGTCAAATACAAAAATAAAAATATTCTTTTATAGTTGCTTTGAAACGGTGCTTCGAATGTCGGTCTAGAGGACAATTGGGAGATTGTGGCGACCCATTCAATACCAATTCAACTTCAATTTCGGCCAGTGTGACCGTCTTGACTTGTATTTCCGGCTGGTGCGGTAAAATCGTGGATGGAACAGGTAAATGTGATAATTTTTTATTAATTTATTTTTTTTTTTTATTTATATAAAATTTGCTTTATAAATGTTTTTTCCAGAGGATAAAATTCGTCGCACTGAACGTCTGTGCTTACCACAAGCCCCCAGTGATGACGAGGAAAGGTGCGGGGAAACAAATTGGGAAAATAAGAAAGTTAAAATGTGTTTTTGTCAAGGTGATTTGTGCAACAATTCTCCTGCTCTGACAAACTGGACACTGCTTATATTTACCATTGCTTTACTTAGTTGTTTGTTACTATAATGTTATAATTATTTTATAAAAAAATGTTTAGATGAAATTTTTAATAAACTAAAGTTATGAATTAAGTTTTTTTAAGTGGAGTCCACCAGCTGACCAATCAGACTGAAACGTGATTAGATTAGATTAGATTAGATTAGCATTAAAACTTTGATAAATAGTTTCGGACCACGTAGGTCCTGAAAACATGTGTTTTGTTTTCTTATTTAAAGGCCAAAACTTAATAGTCACGAGTAGCATTCTACTGGTAGATAATAAAAACTTTTTTTATACATCTAATATCTGAAAAACTGAAAATGAGTGTAATGGGCACTGTGTTTTTTCTCAAAGTAAGCAATTGTATAACCATGAAGACTGGGAATTTTAATGCAGAAAAATAATGTTGTTGTATTCTTAGAGGTTGCAGTGTGAAAACCGATTTATACAGGTTTGTATCAAGGTAGAAATTTACAAAAAAAACTGTTCAGCATGTTTAAAGAAGTGTCATCAATAACAATAAATACGATCATTATTTTTTTTTTTTTTTAAGTTTCATCAATTTTATTTATTTTTGAAACAATTTTACATTGCAATTGATTTAATTCAGAATTATAATGATTATTATTAGATCTATACTTTCCAAACTATAGCTATTTGTTAAACTGAATTAAAAGTTTATTCCTTATTTATACATTTAATACCATGAATACTGAACCACGTTGGGTCTGGACCACATGAATACGAAACAGGTATGTAAGCGACTTTATTTTCTAAACAAATATGAGGGCAACAACAGCTGTTACGGTCATTAGCACTGCAACTTCCGCAGGTCCTGAAAGAGTTAAAAATTAAAAATGTCTAATAAAAAAGTTTAAAATTGTTCGAGAAATGGTTGATTTCAATTTTCAATGAATACAATGTGGTTAATCATGAATTTATTTTTCTTCTTCATTTATTTAGTTAAATAAAGAGGAAAGTTATCGACTTACGCTCTTGCGCTTCTATCAATCTCTTTCTCTTCTAAAATAAAAATGAATAGCTAAATAAGTATAATAATAAAAAGTTGGTATTTGATGCTCACTTACCTGATTCATCTGCCAGTGAAATGCTACTCAATACCAGCAGGGACGCGAAACACATCAGAAACATACAACTCTTGTTCATGGTGTTTGATTAAAACTGAAAATAAATTATAAAAATACAGAAAATAAAAATAAAAAAATAAAAAAATATTTACTCTTTAGACGTTTGAAATTAAGCGTTTTCTGGATCTGTGAAATTGGATGACTACTGCCTTTTCCTATCTGTTTAAATAGGATCAGCAAACCAGGACCAGTCATTTTCTCAGTTAATTCGTAACACATTAACGACCAAGTGATTCATACGAAAAGCTGTAATAAGTTTTGTTAATTATAACTTGGACATAGAAACACATGTTTCACACAGATTGATAAGTTTATCTTATTCAGCAAAAAAAAAAAAAATTTATTTAAAAAAAGCAATGTTATAAAAGTAATAGGATCGACATTTTATTTTTATATACCGTTATATGACATGAATAATGTTATAATATTTTTCTATATCGTATGAATTTATAAATATATTATAAATATATTATAAATATATTATATATAAACTTCGACCTAATATGTTTGACAAATTAACTCATTATTATTAGATCCGCCCATGTACGATTAAATAGCGATTATGAAATGTGTTGTACCACTTGTTACAGCTTTTCTTACGACGAAGCTTGCTTATCCTTTTTGAACAAATTGTAATGAGAATTAGATTTCTCGATTTGACATTTGTCAAACTAATCCCTTATTCGGATCTGCTCACATGGCAACTTCTACACCATTAAAAGCAATATACAATGTTAATTTGGCATCGAAATTCTTTGACCACTCTATCTAATAGTGCGGTTCAGCGAGATTGTCTATTTTGTCTCAACAAGAATCAGGAATAACTTTTAGTGTTTATTCTACAAAATATTAATGTTTTAAATGTTAGATAAGAAAGTGCAGCATTGCATCTCAGGAAACCGGTCTCTGGAACTGTTTGTATGAGAACATCCGCCACTCGAAGTTTTGGTAGGTATGTCTTATGATGCACTTTCAAGGTTGGTCAAGGTATGGGTGATTAAGAAAACCATTCTTACTTCGCCCAACATCTCTCACAAATAAAATTACAAAGAAATTTGAGGAATCATTGTTTATAAAATAAAATAATAATAATAATAAGTTATCACGTGCACAATAATGTAAAAGATTTGTGAATTTTTTGAAAAATTATTCTTAAGGAAATGAATCCTAACATCGCCTGTAAATAAATTTTAAAAATATCATTTCACTTATTTTGATTACACTTGAAATTTGTGGAGGTGAAAATAGACGAATGATATTTAACATTAGTATAATATGAAAATCGTAAGTTTACTTCACCAATAAATCAATCGTTTTAAAACCTAATAAATATTTTTATTTTTATTTTTATTTTTATTTTTATTTTATTATTCATAAGGGATCTTCATCAGATGCCAGCGAAATTACCGACTCAACAATTACTAATATTGATAATCAAGTCGAGTGTGGAATCTGGAATTGTCGTCCAAAATGCATTCAAAAAGCTTCCAACATCAAAGTATAATGCCAACCCTCAAATTCTCAACAAAAATAATTAACATAAACATTATTCTACTTTAGGTGTTTGTATTCCTCAGTTGCATCCTAGTTGCCTTACAACAAACTTTATCTTCAGGATACTTAAACAGCGTGATAACAACCATTGAAAAACGTTTTGATATCAATAGTGGTTTATCAGGAGCCATTGCAAGTACATATGAGATTGGTAATCTCGTAACAATTATTTTTGTCAGTTATTTGGGCAGTCGTCGTCACATACCAATATGGCTAGGAACAGGTAAAGAAAGAAATTAAATAATTAGATTTTATTTTTTTTAAATTTTTTCCCCTCTAGGAACAATTGTAATTGGAATAGGATCATTGGTCTTCGTCTTACCTCAATTTCTTACCGAGAGATATACAATCCAAAGTCAAATCAAACGGAATTTAACCCAACAAAATATATGCAAAAATGAATCTGAGTAAGTGTAGAATACAAAATTACTAACTTTTATATTTTTTATTTTTTTTTATTTATTATTTGCAGCATGGTACGTGTCTTACCAGATGAACACAATTTTCATTACCCACTTGATGAATGTGAAAACAAATCAAATATTGTAGCTGTAGCTCTTTTCATGCTGGCCCAGCTTCTCATCGGTTGTGGTGGTTCACCATTATTCACTTTAGGTACCACTTATATCGATGACCACATCAAAAGAGAAAGTGCAGCTTTGTATATAGGTAAAAATGAAAAAAAAAAAAAAAAAAAAAAAGTAAAAAATACAATTTCTTGTTACTGTCATTGAAATTATTCGACTATATTTTATAGGTTGGTTGTACAGTATGGTAGCATTTGGACCCGTAATGGGTTTCTTATTAGGTGGCTATTTATTAACATTTTACGTTGATTTTCTAACGTACAATACATTGGACTTAAACATCACTCCGGAAGATCCGCGTTGGGTTGGAGCTTGGTGGGGCGGATTCCTCATCATAGGTTGCTTAATGCTCCTTGTTTCCATTCCCGTGTTTTCATTTCCAAAGCGGTTACGATGTTTTCAGAAATCGGTAGTGATCGTGACTGAGCATCCCAGAGCAAGCACGCCGTCAGCAAATACAGCTAGTAGTCTCAACACATCCAATTGCAAACGCTCATTCGATTCAGAAGAACGAGAAAAATACGGGAGCAGCATTCGAGGTCAGATTGGACATATTCTTGCAGGACATCAATTAGTCTATGATATATTTACAGACATTCCAAAATCAATGAAGAATTTGTTGTCCAATCCCGTGTTCACTGTTACGTGTCTTGGCTCGTGTATGGAGTTGGTGATCGTCAGTGGTTTTGCGGTTTTCTTGCCCAAGTATTTGGAAACTCAATTCAGTATCAGTAAAGGTCAAGCGAATGTATACACAGGTGGAATTGCAATTCCTGGTGCATGTGTTGGAGTTTTGGTTGGTGGATTTGTTTTGAAAAAATTTCAGCTTCGACCTAAAGGTAAAATAAAAAAATATCATTGTTAAATAATGATTTTATCAATTAAAACTATTGTTATTTCACATAGGTGCCATTCAATTTATTCTTATTTGCAATGTAATTTGCTTGATGATGTATTGTTTGCTGTTTTTTCTTGGTTGTAAGAATGTTAAAATGGCTGGAACAACAATTCCTTATTTAAAGTAAATGATTTTATTTTCTAAAATAAATAAATATTAATTTTTTTTTTTTTTTTTTTTAATTTATTACAAAGCGAGTCTGTTGACACAGAAAAATTTCAAGTGAATTTAACAGCGATTTGCAATATCGGCTGCGATTGTTCGCCGAATGATATTTCACTTATTTGCGGGAGTGATCTAGTGACTTATTTTTCTCCGTGTCACGCAGGTTGCTCTACAAAAAGAGCCCGATTGGATCAAGTAAAAAAAAAAAAAACTAAACTAATATAAAGTTAAAATAATTTATTATATTTCAGGATTATGCATACTGCAAGTGTATTAGCAACCAAACAAACCATCAAGATATTACAGCACGCAATGGACCATGTCCTCAAAGTTGTCACACTATTATCCCATTCATGATTCTATTGTTTCTGATGTCGTTTGTAGTTTCCGTAACACAAATGCCTATTTTGATGATAGTTCTTAGGTACGGTATTCATTATTTGGAATTTTGGATACAAATATGATCAAGTAAATTCGAAATTCCAGATCAGTTGCAGAACACGAAAGAGCATTTGCTCTTGGTATTCAGTTTGTAATCTTCAGATTATTTGGTGGGTTATTTTCTTAAAAAATATTCAAAAATCAAAAATTTTTAAAATTAATTTTTTAAATTTAAATTTAAATTTAATTTCTAGGTTACATTCCTTCTCCGATCATGTTTGGCAATGTAATCGACGCAACGTGTTTACTCTGGACATCAAATTGCAACAATAAAGTTGGATTTTGCCTCGTGTATGACATTGAGAAATTCCGATATAGTTTTGTAGGTATTAGTGCAGCCGTTAAAGTGATAACTGCAACTCTGTATTGCATTGACTGGATACTTATTCGTCAAGAACAAAAATCTGCTTCATTGATTGTCATGCATGAAGATATCATGGTCACAGTTGAATCAGTGTATAGCGAACCCTTATCCACTAATAAATACGTGGTTGGGGATGTAAAAAGTGATAAAAAAGCCTCTGAGGAAACTTCTTTACGAAGCCGTCCACCAACACCAGGACCTCAAAATTCAGCGCCAGGACCTCAAAATTCAGCGCCGACAATGCCAATTAAATACGACTTGGAAATTTGATGTAATTTAATGAATATTTAATGCAATTAGACAAAACAATGGATTTGATAGTTAAATAATTACAATGTAGAAATCTATCTTGATGGTTTAATTTCTCATTATCATCCATTTGACGTTAGCATGTGTGTTCTAGCACATGATAAATTCATACAGTTTTGATTGTAAAAAAAAAATGTTAATTTTTAACAAGTGTTCTTTAAAAGAAGATTAAATTTTAATTTTTTTTTTTTTATTTAATTGTTTTTGTTTTCACAAGTAATCTCGTGTAATGGCGTCATAAAAAAATGTGCTCCAGCATAGATCTCTAAATGAATATTTATGTTGATGCAATGCAGTGAAACTAAGGGGGAGCTTTCAACAAAAATATTGTCCAGATATATATTTTCGATTTTAATTTGCTATCTACTCCCTCTATGATCAAAAATTAATCCTAATAATACAAAGATATATGTTGTTGTGCTGTTGTTGACATTATAAAGAAATGGTCGCTGATGCGAGTAAAAAACCAAATGAAATCGTTACTCTAGAAACGCCTCCAATTAACCCGACTTCTGACACCCCGGCACATACTTCGCCGCATGCTATTAAGTCGGTAAAGTGGGAAACTAACCAAAAACTAACATTAATTATTTTGTTATATACAAAAACAGTAGAAACAGGCTCGCTATTGCTGCGGTGGTTATCGTGGGAGTATTTTTATTGGTTTCACTTGTTGCTATTTTGGCTATAGTTTTATTAAGCGGATCATACAGACGAGATGATGAAAGCATAGGAGAATGTATATTTTTTTAAGTTAATTATTTAATCCCAAAAGTAATTTTCATTTATTTATAGATATAGTACGCTTATTCACGGGCTCAAAATCGAAATGCGACAAAGATCCACCTATATTTGAATTTCTGCACTCAGACTGGGATGGACAGACACGTTCTCGTGGAACCGTAGTGCAATATAGATGCGGATACATAAGCAGCACACCCGTTGCTAGGATAGTGGAATGCGTACGGTCAGGAAAATGGACCGAATACTATAAGAAGCTAGAAAAGTGCAAGCTCGATAACGAAAGCATGAGACTATTCAAGCAAGAGGAAGAAGCACTTACTACTGTAGGTAAGTAATTCATCAAGTCAAATTGTTGCTCTTAAAGAGTTTATGACGTAAAATTTGATATTTTAAACGTTTTTGTTTGAACTGCACTTTATGTACTGTATAGTTAAATAATAGTGAATGACGACTTGTTAGGTGGTCTTACAGGTTGTACAGAAAGAGATCCGCCGCCTGCTGGACAATATTTTCGAGATTGGAACGAGTTAAAATGGAAACCAGGAACTGTTATTAATTATTACTGCTCGGAAGATAAGGAATCGCCTCTTGTTATGGTCGTTTATTGTTCTATAGACTTGAAATGGGTGACGAAAACACGGAATCCTGAATCGTGCGGTAAATTTTTTTTTTTTATTTTTCTTTATTTTTCTTTGGATAAAATTTTGTTTAAATAGAATGTCCGGAGCTTCCACCAGAATACAATGAAAAGAAACATTTACTTAATTGGGAGCCTAATCAACGGTGGATTGGTACCGTTCTAGGGTATAGGTGCGCGGATCATTATGATTCTCCGTATGAAAAACTTTATCAGTGTAGTGTTAATAAAGCGTGGGAAGTGACGGAAGTATTGAACTGTGATATTAGTGAGTAAATTTTCTATTTTAACGTTATTTTTTAATATTTTGTACAATATAAATCAGTAAATTCTTTAAACATGTTAAAAGTAAACTTATATGTTTCAAATATTATTATGCATTATGGATACGGCACGTGTATTAGCAACCAAACAAACCATCAAGATATTACAGCACGCAATGGACCATGCCCTCAAAGTTGTCACACTAAATAATTACAATGTAGCAATCTTGATAGTTTAATTTCTTATTATCATCCATTTGACGTCGGCATGTGTGTTCTAGCACATGATAAATTCATACAGTTTTGATTGTAAAAAAAAATGTCAATTATTAACAACTGTTCTTTAAAAGACGATTAAATTTTAATTTTAATTTTAATTATTATTTTTTTTTATTGAATTGTTTTAGTTTTCACAAGTAATCTAGTATAATGACGTCGTAAAATAAAATCTGCTCGAGTCATAGATCCTTAAATGATTATTCATGTTGATGCAATGCAGTGAAACTAAGAGGGAGCTTTCAACGTCCAGATATATAATTTCGATTCCAATTTGCTATCTACTCCCTCTATGATCAAAAATTAACCTTAAATAATACAAAGATATATGTTGTTATGCTGTTGTTGACATTATAAAGAAATGGTCGCTGATGCGAGTAAAAAACCAAATGAAATCGTTAGTCTAGAAACGCCTTCAATTGACCCGACTTTTGAAACTCCGGCACATCCTCCGCCGCATGCTATTAAGTCGGTAAAAGTGGAAAACTAACCAAAAACTAACATTAATTATTTTGTTATATACAAAAACAGTAGAAACAGGCTCGCTGTTGCTGCGGTGGTTATCGTGGGACTATTTTTATTAGTTTCACTTGTTGCTATTTTGGCTATAGTTTTATTAAGCGGATCATACAGACGAGAAGATGAAAGCATAGGAGAATGTATATTTTTTTTAAGTCAATCATTTGATCCAAAAGTAATTTTCATTTATTTATAGATATAGTACGCTTATTCACGGGCTCAAAATCAAAATGCGACAAAGATCCACCTATATTTGAATTTCTGCACTCAGACTGGGATGGACAGACACGTTCTCGTGGAACCGTAGTGCACTATAAATGCGGATACATATTCAACACACCCATTGCTAGGAAAGTGGAATGCAAACGGTCAGGAAAATGGACCGAATCCTATAAGAAGCTAGAAAAGTGCAAGCTCGATAACGAAAGCATGAGACTATTCAAGCAAGAGGAAGAAGCACTTACTACTGTAGGTAAGTAATTCATCAAGTCAAATTGTTGCTCTTAAAGAGTTTATGACGTAAAATTTGATATTTTAAACGTTTTTGTTTGAACTGCACTTTATGTACTGTATAGTTAAATAATAGTGAATGACGACTTGTTAGGTGGTCTTACAGGTTGTACAGAAAGAGATCCGCCGCCTGCTGGACAATATTTTCGAGATTGGAACGAGTTAAAATGGAAACCAGGAACTGTTATTAATTATTACTGCTCGGAAGATAAGGAATCGCCTCTTGTTATGGTCGTTTATTGTTCTATAGACTTGAAATGGGTGACGAAAACACGGAATCCTGAATCGTGCGGTAAATTTTTTATTTTTTATATTTTTTTTTTATTTTTTTTTGGATAAAATTTTGTTTGAATAGAATGTCCGGAGCTTCCACCAGAATACAATGAAAAGAAACATTTACTTAATTGGGAGCCTAATCAACGGTGGATTGGTACCGTTCTAGGGTATAGGTGCGCCGATCATTATGATTCTCCGTATGAAAAACTTTATCAGTGTAGTGTTAATAAAGCGTGGGAAGTGACGGAAGTATTGAACTGTGAAATTACTGAGTAAATTTTCTATTTTAACGTTATTTTATTTTAATATTTTGTACAATATAAATTAGTAAATTCCTTAAACATGTTAAAAGTAAACTTATATGTTTCAAATATTATTATGCATTATTATTATGCATACTGCAAGTGTATTAGCAACCAAACAAACCATCAAGCAATGGACCATGCCCTCAAAGTTGTCACACTATAATCCCATTTATGATTCTATTGTTTCTGATGTCGTTTGTAGTTTTCGTAACACAAATGCCTATTTTGATGATAGTTCGTAGGTATTCATTATTTGGAATTTTGGAAACAAATATGACTATGTAATAAATTCAAAATTCCAGATCAGTTGCAGAACACGAAAAAGCATTTGCTCTTGGTATTCAGTTTGTAATTTTCACATTATTTGGTGGGTTATTTTCTTTTTAAATTTAAATTTAAATTTAATTTCTAGGTTACATTTCTTCGATCGTGTTTGGCAATGTAATCGACGCAACCTGCTTATTCTGGACATCAAATTGCAACAATAAAGTTGGATTTTGCCTCGTATATGACATTGAGAAATTCCGATATAGTTTCGTAGGTATTATTAGTGCAGCCGTTAAAGTGATAACTGCAACTCTGTATTGCATTGACTGGATACTTATTCGTCAAGAACAAAAATCTGCTTCATTGATTGTCATGCATGAAGATATCATGGTCACAGTTGGATCAGTGTATAGCAAATTCTTGTCCAGTAATAAATACGTGGTTGGGGATGTAAAAAGTGATGAAAAATCCTCTGAGAAAACTAGTATTTTATAAAACTATAAATTTTGTACTTCGATTTTTCTATTGTTTTATGAATTCTATTTTTAGTTTATTAATTGTCCCGTCCAAAGACGAGACTTGCAAAAATTGGTCTACAGACTCATTGAGTGCTCCCGGCCACGGAAATCTTTAGTAAAAGGCGAAAGATTTTTTCCATTGACCAGAAACCAGAGATACTTCATACAAGTTCTTCTGAACTGGCCATTGGACAAACTGCTAAAAATATGACTGCTACATTGCAAAATGTTGACAGATTATTATTTGAAAAAAATTAGAAATTATTTTTTTAAAAATAGATTTCTAATTCTAATCAGAAACTGAATTTAATTACTGAATAATGCAGACAGAAAACGTGCAGTAAAAAAAATCTAAAAAATAACTTTTTTTTTGTGATATTCGCTATTTTCAGTGATTATAGAGGGCGCTGCAAAAAAAAAAAATGGCTGTCGAAGTAGGATAACAGCCACACATTTATATTGTTGTGCATCTTGCATATGGATTACGAAGCTTATTCAATGGAATAACTCCATTCTTTTTTCAAAAAAATTAAAAATAACAGCTGTATAATAGGTGATTATAATTAAAATAATTTTATTTTATTTTTTAGATTCAAAGTAATGGTGCGTATTAAATAGATGTTTTTTTAATTAATATTTTTAAGTATAGAAATGTTTTTAGTAAAGAAAAACTGCATTTTTATCATTTTTGTACTTTTGATGGAGATTCAATAAATTCATGCCGTATCAAGTGAACCATCTCCCGCATGAAAAAAACCAAATCTGAGTCAAAAAAAAAAATTATCAAATCATCCATTTTTTCAATAGAAAAGCACAGAAAAATCAACAAAAATAACGACAACACATTTATTCCTCATTTTCAGCCTAACTTAATCTCATTTTGCAACCCATGTTATCCTACTTATGATAGTTTAATAACTGCTCACTAGGGTGGCGCCACTCAAACTGAAAATACCGAGAAAAATACACTTTACTGTGACAAACAGCCAATCACGACACGGCAGCAGATTTTCAAAATGGCGCTGCTCGATTAATGCATTAATGAGCATCGCCGTAGTCAGTAACTGACTATGGCATCGCTGTGATGAAGAGTAATAAGGTGCAAGAATTACTAAAATACAGTAATAAAACGTTCAATTTATTACCTTTTTTCATTATATCTCAGATATAACAACTTGGAATAAATTAAATAAATTAAATAATTCAACTAATTTTCATTTTACTATTTTTAAGGTTTAAAAACACCGATGTGCGCACCGCAAAACGGACACCAGTGATGAGCGTCGAATACAGCTGTCGTTAGAAACGGGATGATTCCACACACAGGACTAAAATAAATAAATAATGAAAAACAATGTAAATACACAGATTATAATCTGTGGTAAATATTTATACAAACATCTTATTAATACGCGCCATTACTTCGAAGTTAAAAATTAATTACTATTATACAGACACGTCACTATCCCAATTTGTTAACAGTACTTTCGACCATCGAAGATCTCATTAGCAGACCCAAGTTCTTTGAACATCAAACAGATACTGCCAACTGGAATCAAAACATGAATTTTCTTTCTAATCACAGAGTATTTAAATTCATATTTTGATTTCAGTTGGCAGTATCTGTTTGATGTTCAAAGTACTCCAGACGGATGGGTCTGCTGTTGAGATCTTCCATGGTCGATCGAAAGTATTGTGAAGAAATTGGGATAGTGACGTGTCTGTATAATAGTAATTAATTTTTATCCTCATTTATTAATGTAAATATTGATTTTTTTAAAATAAATTATAGAAAGTACTTTATCCATTTAAAAAAACTATTCATAGTACGATATAAAACAGAATTTGCATTTTTTTTAATTGAAAAAGTACTGCCAATACAAAAGTATTTTTTCACTCGGCTTATTTTGTTCAGTAATTTTTAATCTGAAAATTTAGTTTTTTTTTATTGGGAAAAGTATTCCTTTTTCTATAATTTCCATTTTTTTATTTATTTTTTTTTATAGATATATACATTGAATGACCACAAATACTAACAAAATAAGGCAAAGTGCGCACGCCACGAAATAAACAGTGCACCCAACTCTCCTATTCACTTTAGTAATGATGAAATTATGACAATTCGGACACACGAGATAAACCGGATGATAACCAACTTGAATCGACTTCGAAACCTTGCCACCCGACTCCAACTTAAACGCCGCTTTAATCATCTCCGTATCCACCATATTCTGATTTCTCGTCCGAGACCGAAATTCCGATAGAGAAATAACCGATTCCATCGACGCCGTAGACGGATAGGAAAAAGTGACACTTCTCCCCGAAACCGATGGCGTCGAAGTGGCCGACAAAGTCGACATCGCTTCCTGGCTTTCAGGAATCGGCTTAATTTCCAATTTCTTTGTCCGGACTTTATCAGCCGCCTTGGTTGACAACGTCGGCCCACTCGGATACCTCACGAATTTAATCTCCCCAGGAACTGCTTTTTGCCGCGACTTTTCCTCATCCGCCGGCATCTTCTCCGCTTGTTTATCCGTTCCTATTTTCTGGTCCGGTTCTTTGCCCAATCTTGGAGGCAAAACCTCAGACAGCTTAGCTCGCAATTGGTCAATATTTCTCGATTCATCGACTAATTTGACCGGTGATTTTCTCTTTTTATTCACTTGATCAACTGTGGCTGATTTCTTACTCGGTTTTTTAATTAACGTTACTGCTAGAGGTGACTTAATCCGTTTGATTTCCGGTGACTTTTTTCTCTTAGTCTTTTCATCGATTACCGGTAATATCACGGACGACTTAACCGGCGACGATTTAACCGGCGATTTATCCGGTGATGATGTACTAGTCGACGGTTGTTCTGCAATATTTTCTCTCAGAGACGGACTATCCGTCGGTGGGGTGACCGAAACGACGGTCGATTCGACCCGCAACACTTTAACTGGCGATACGTGCGTTTGTAGTAATTCGAGAGTCGACATGCGAGTGTTGAATGGTTTCTTTGTTTCATCTGATGTCTGGTTGGAAGATTTCAATGTGCGAATTTTCTCTTTAAGCTCAAAGCCTGAACCAGATGGGTCAATAGATCTGAGGAATTCCGTTGCAGATTTTCGTCCTTTAAAGAATTTTTTTAGTGAGGACCCAGGTCGGGATATTTGGTCTTCAACTGATCTGGGTGACTGCTCGTCGATCTCTGTAGTCGATTTGCAGGATGATATGCTTGTTTTGTGGATTGGAGCGATTAGTTTGTGGATTTTGTCGGTTATTAGAACGGGTTTGGCGGAAAACGGTCGAATTTTGTTGATTGTGAAGTCCGGTTTGTTGATAAATGGAATTCTAGAAGCTGGTTTTGGTGGTAATGTTTGTAGATTATCTTCGGTGTTGTTTTGTGGTTCGGGGAATAATTTGCGGGTTTCAATTGCTGAGTATATTTTGCCCGATTGGTCGGGATCAGGCATGTCTGGTCGAGATTTTCTGTGCTTGGATATTCCGATTTTATCGAGGATACCTGCAGTAGAATGTCTTAGTCTGCTCAATAGATGTTCGTCTTCCATGGTAATTATAGAATCTGCTTCATATTCTTTGTCCATTTTAAGTTTTTAAAGATTAGTCTTTGATCTGTTAATAGTCATCAGGCTTGATGAAGATGCAATAATGCCGAATTTATGCAAGATTGTTATACAAGACAGAAAATTTAGATAATTGTTTAGATAATTAGTTCAGTTTTTGAGCAGTCTCTGTTTGACTGTTCACAGTGCTCCAGACGGATGGGTCTGCTGATGAGATATTCATTGGTCGAAAGCACTGTGAATAATTTGAGGAAAATGATGTGTCTGTATAATAAGTGGTGAAAATTGATTAGATAATTGTGTATGTAAATATTAGGGATCTGTTTACTTCATCGACTGACGTTTCATCGACTACCTTTTATCGACAGCATTTGATAGAACGTTTCATCGACCGGTCAGTTCATCGACTAGTCAGTTCATCGAATTTCAATATTTTAAAATTTTTTTTTATTTTTTTGTTGTTGGTGGGATTTAAAAGCTTAGTTTAGGAAGCCCACGCAGTGGCCCCGCCGGAGGCGTTAGAGCGGAGTTGCGCAGCGCAGCGGAGCAACGATACGTGTAAGCGCCGCTTGGGAAAATTCTCATTTTCGATAAAACGTACCAAGCATTCGATAAACCGTCAGTCTATGAAACAAGGCGATAAAACGTCAGTCAACGAAATGTCAGTTGATGAACCAAACCAGATCCAAATATTACTGTAGTTTTGATGGAACAGCTGCAAAACAGAGCAGACAGACGATTTTAAAACAACAAAAAGGATTCTTAAATATCATATATACGTATAAGTCGACCCCGACTTAAAACGGGTCAAACTATTGACCCGCGTATAAGTCGAATTGGAAGAAAAATACCAGGATTTGGTTCCAAAATCCTCGACTTTATACGCGAGCATGTACGGTATTCACAAATCACGTCCGTTCAACGTTCAGGTCACCCTATAGGTAGCCTATGGGTTGGCCTGCATGTTGAACGGACGTGATTTGTAAAATTTTATAAATAAAAAAAAATGTTTGTCTCTTTAACCCGTGTATAAGTCGAATTTGGAAAAATAGGCCTAGATTTGGTCCAAAAATTCTCGACTTCTATGCGAATATATACGGTAACAACGAAAAATGTAGTGTTTGCCATCTTTGCAGATTCAGATAAACTTTAAGTGAGCAAATATCTTGTCCCAAGGTCCATAAACAAAAATAAAAGCCTGAAAAATAATTTTTTTTCAGAATATCCCCAGCCAAATTTAAATTTGATCACTGAGAAAACTCATTTCAATAGATGTAAATAAATGGAAATAATTTTTTCTTTTTTTTAATTACTTTTTAGTTTATATAAAAAAATAAAAATCACGTTTTAAGAGTGACCTTTTTTTAAATTTTTTTTTTTTAGTCTTTTTCAAATCTAATCTGATAATACACTCCCAAATAACTCATACAAAGTTTGATATTTGTTTAGATTGGTGCAATCAGAAACCAGACACAAAGGTCGATCGAAACAGCTACACTTTACAGAGGTTATATTACCCTAAGTCATCTTTCGTCCCTTGAGTCATGAACTTGTCTCGTAATGTTTGAAACAACCGTCGCAAGGATTCGTAAGTTTTACCAAACAAAAATTAATAAAACCCCAACACGCAGAGAAGAAGTACGTACGTTACAATTGACACCGCCCTTCAATTTTCTAATCAATTATTCACTTAGATGGAAGGCTCCGAGGTTAAAGAACATTTGTATAAGATCCTAGTTATAGGAGAACTGGGCACTGGAAAAACGAGCATCATCAAACGATACGTCCATCAGTTTTTCTCGCAACATTACAGAGCCACGGTACAAACTATTTTCGGATTATTATTTCGATTTTATTGGAGCAAATATTTTAGATAGGAGTTGATTTTGCACTCAAAGTTATCAACTGGGACCCGAGTACAGTGATTCGATTACAATTATGGGATATTGCGGGACAGGAACGATTTGGGAACATGACTCGAGTGTATTATAAGGAGGCGGTAGGTGCGTTTTTGGTGTTTGATGTTACGCGGTCGGCGACGTTTGAGGCTGTGCAAAAATGGAAACTCGATTTGGATAACAAAGTTCAGCTGCCTAATGGGAACAAAGTTCCGTGTGTTTTATTGGCGAATAAGGTAAATATATTTATTTTGATAAATTTTTGTTTTATTTATTTATTTATTTATTTATTTATTTATTTTATTTTTTTTTTTTTTTTTTTTTTTTTGGTAGTGCGATCAGCCTAAAGAGGGCATTGTGAATAATCTCGCACTGATGGAAGAGTATTGTAGAGAAAAGGAATTTGCTACGTGGTTTGAAACGTCGGCGAAGGAGAATATTAATTTAGATGAAGCGTCACGATTTTTGGTTGCAAAGGTTTATTCGATCGATCGATTTAATTTAATTTTTTAATTTGATTGTATGTTTTTTTTAATTTTTTTTTTTATAGATTTTAGCCAATGAAAAGTCATATCAATTAGATGATGATACAATAGACGGAGATAAAATTTTTATTCATCAATCTGAACGACATAATCCTAAATGCTGTTAAAATTAGTTTAAAAACTACCAAAAATTGTATTATTAAATGACTGAAATTTATTGCATTTGGCTTAGTTTATAAATCGACTTACTTTTCATATAAAATAGTGGCAAGGGAGTACGTTATTATAAAAAAAAAGTAATGTAACGTGTCTTTATTTATAAATGATTGCCTGTCAATTACAGTGTTTGTGTCATGTACACAACATGCATCAAGTGTGACAGGTAAGTCACGCTGCAGCAGTGACAAAGAGAATTTAATGTCACAATAAGAGATACCGGTGTCCGGTACTGTATTGATTATTTATAATCAACAACACAACAAAACTCCTTTCAGTGCACTTTGTGTTAGCTCTTAGCAAGACATCTAGATTTGAAAATTAACTTATCCAATATGATGTGCAATTTAGGAATATCAATAGATGGCGTTAGTCTCTACTCTACTCTACTGGCTTCAGCTATTCAGGGTTAAGGATTGGCCAGAATGTTCTCTGCAACCCAGTGTTGCCAACTTAGCGGATTTCCCGTTAGATTTGGCGGATTTTTGAGACCCCCAGCGGGAAAAAAAACAAGGCAGCGGATTGCGGAAAATCTAGCTTGGAGATTTTCCAATCAGCGGATTTTTGGCGGATTTTATGATTTTTAAAAAAAAAACATTTTGTCTATTTTTTTACCAATAAGAAAGACCCCACACGGCCCAAGTGGGCCGTGTGGGGTC
>JH431978.1:289645-300859 GCA_000239455.1 Strigamia maritima | reverse complement strand
TAGATAATTATACTCGCATAATCGCCAGTTAAAGGCAAATTAGGATCACTAAATATTTTAGTATCTCCGCCAATATCTATAGTTGATTGACGTCGACTAACATCGCCCATGACACAACGAAATGGCGTCCAAATACTACACTCAGAGGAATAATCCTAGAAAAACATCATATTTTATACTTAAAAATTTAAAATGTTAGATAATTATAAAATAACTATATAAGAGTTACATCAATATTATCCACAACAAGATATGGATTCCATTTGAATCCTGCTGCAACACATCTGTCAGTAAAAGGGGTCACTGTAGCATCGTAACCAACTGGATTGACATACACTGACCAATGATGTCCTTGTGACTAGAAATAATAAATTAAATTAAAAATAGTCCTCTTTTATGACTACTCTAGCAGGGTCGCCCGGTGTCTCCCGGGGGTGAAGAACAGCCGCTTATCCTTATGTACGCGAAAACCAACTGTTGGTAGGTTTTTTTCTAATCTCGGGGTGTTGATGTCTCACTTTTAAATTAATAAATAAATAAATAAATAAACTAGAATTACCATATTTTTATTATTCAACCCGGGGTAACGGAGTTTTGCTTCAATCCATGTATCACTAACAGCACCATTTTTTCCTACTAATTGAGTCTGCAACAAAAAATTTAATTAACAAACTGAATGTTTTATTGTCACATCTACTAACCATTCGCATGTATCCATAGGCAAACCCTTTGGGGTCGTGGAAAGAAGCCAATGCGTGGATTTCTTCCACTCCATCTGGTGCATCTAACTCAATATTAGCACAAGCCCAACTAAAAAATAAATGAATATAAATATAATGAAATTATGAATATGAAATAATGAAAATGAAATTCTTTTTACCTGATTCGTTTTTCTTTTTTAAAAATTACTACAGATCTGCCAATAACATTATTTGGTCCTTGCAGCTGTAAATTTGGATCTAGCAACTCCGCGCTTTCCTCGTCTTTATCATTCAAATCTCCATATTTGCCACTTAAATCTCCAACTGCATATTCATCTCTGGAATCTTCTAAGTTTAACATCATTAATATAATTAAAATTTGTGTCATATCTTAGCAAAATTTACAAATATTGTTTATTGATTTACCTGAAATATCAGATCGAGGGTTAGTAGTATTGAAAGGGTTGAAACGATGTTGCAAAACGTCTTTGACGCAGGGAAAATCAAGTTCGAAGGGAACTGGGGCTTCATTGATAGAATACTGATCGACTAGACCTTGCATTCCATTTAATTCGAGAAGAACTCGACTTGAAGAAAATATGTTTGGTTGAACAAAATGAATTCCACCTGTGAGTGGCAGCTCTTCTTCGGATGAACGCCATATATTGGCACTTGCATGGATCGATAAAGTTGAAATTATGCTGAAATTTAATTTTTTTTATATGTAAATTTATGTTTATTTTTAAATACTTTGTTAATTACACAGCGCAAGACATCCGGTTGCCACGAAATGCTGGAGCGAAGTCGTCCAAAATGGCAAGAGTTCGTCCAATTATCGAATTGGGTCCGCTGAGTGGTAAGTGGACATCTACATGGAATAAACGCGTCAGAGGTAACGAGGAGCGACGTGCACCGATTTTAAGACGTCCAGCTTTGCGAGATAAATCGCCTAATGCGCATCGAAATGTGTTTCCGCCGCAGTTAGTTTGAGATTTTGATACCAGGTTTACCGAAGTTGGGTTGTAGATGTTTCCCGCACTTTCACAACGTTTGGTCCAGTTGAGGAAATCGCGACCAACACGATTACCAAATATCAACCTAAAAAAATAAAAAAATAAATAAAAATAAAAATTAAAAAATTAAAATTAAAAATTTAAAAAATTACCATTTATGGTTCTGGGTGTCATTGACATGATCATCATCATACAGCAGATGTTGAATAAAAACAAACGTTTCTGAAGCCGGTTCATCGGCTAACTGCTGGAAAAATACTTGACCCGCTACCGGATAATAAAAAATTGCTTTGGCCCAAGTGACTGGACGAATGGACTGTAAAGTCGCACAAGACTTTTCAGTTCCATCATTAAGATACACCACAACACTGCGACCTAAAACACTGTATTCACTAAATAAATGAACATAAGGATCCATAAAAGTTCCTTCGGAAGCACCGTATTTTCCACTTAAATCACCCAAAAGAAATAAATCATAAGTTCCATTAACAACATCAGGACTATCCTCAACCTAAAACAAAAAATTAACATTTATTATTCACGTATAACTAATTAATTACTCATAAATAAACAAATTTCATACTTGAAACGGATTAAATGGCTTTCCAGTAACAGCGCATACATCGTCACTTTTAGTTAAACGCATTCCAATCGGATATTCATGAATGGCAATAGCAGACAACAAATTCCTTCCTAAAACTCGCAAATTCAAATTGACCTCTGTCACATCCAGTGGCGACTCTTGATAAAATCTCACCGATCCTTGTACATGTCGAAAATCAAAATCAGCCACAATTTCCCTCGCTTTTAACTCTTTCATCGGAGCACAAGCGTAAACAGTATCCGGGAAATTCGTGTCGTACAACACCAAATATAAACGTCGTAAAGTCACGCTCAACTCCGGGAGCCACAAATTCGAGTCGATAAAAAGAAATTGTCGACCGCCAACAAACACCGGTCCGTGTTTACTGGTCAAATCTCCTAATGGGCAATGGACATGCGCATTTGATGAACACCCAGTTGTGTTTTTGATGCCTATGTCGTAAAGGACGTGCAGATGGTCGCATTTTTCGACTGAGCCTCTGGAATCCAAGACTTCAGTCGCGAGAATTTGCCATTTGTGGTTGGCTGGAGCGGCCGAATCGACGTGGAAAAGGTTGACTGATATTAATGTTTCTTCTGGTGGGTTGGAAATTATTTGACGGAATAAAACGTGACCGGCAACTGGTCCGACAAATTTTGATTCCATTGTTCGCACGGGGATGTTCGGGAGTAATGTGGCGCATGATGTAATTCCGCCGATTTGAATGATGATGCTTTTGTCCCAGATGGGATTGGAGCTCCAGAGATTAATATCGGTGGAATTTGATTGCAATTCAATTTGGTCTGAAGATAGGTCTAGAGCGCCGAATATGGAATCCAAGTCAAATAGTCTAAAAAAAAAATAAAAAAAATAATAAAAAAANAAATAAATTTTTTTTTTTTAAATTAATTAATTTTAATTAATTTTTTTTTTAGGTATTTACTTTGGTCCTATCATTGAATTAGCGCACGCGGCGGGTTGTTTGGTAAAATCGACTGGAAATGAGTGAATAGCCCACGATGCGTTGAATTCACCCGTGCTGACTAATGTAAACAAATTAACACGAACCGAAACGGGATGGTCAGCAGATTTCTGCTCAAATTGGACATCGCCAACAATTCCGGCCATGTTGAAGTGAGCTGTGAATTCGCGGTCACAATTTATCACTGAATAAAAAGACAAAAACTGAATGAGACACAATTTCTTAATTAATTCAAATTTCATAACTCACCTGGCAACGTGAACAATAAAACCAACAACATATTTAAATATATCACAGAATTACAACATATTTTAACAAACTATTTAGTCTTCATATCACAGTTTATATCAACAGGTAAATCCACAAATGGCTCGAAAAGTAGGCCAAACGAGGGCAAACAGTCTTGTGACGTAAAGCCTCAAAAATGAGGTCATCTTGTATCCCAAGGGCCAAGGACAACAAGTTTACTATAGCTAAGAAAAGATGTTTTGTGAATGAAATAATCTGTGAAATAAATGCTGAAAATTAACAATAATGTAATTACTTTACTAGACAGCGAGATGAAATATTGTTGCTTTGAGTATTATTGTATTTTAGGGTTTAGTTTTGACTGATTTAGATCTAATGTTTGAATTATTTCCAATATATAATTTATAAATCCATTTATAAATCCACTTCATATATGGAGTGGATGAAAAAAAAGAAAAAATTGAAACAGTGGAAGGATCTGTTATTGTAAACAAAATTGAATTATCAAATATCTGTATATAATATACACATCAATGCAGGTAAATGATTAATTGTGATATTAATTAATAGTGTTTATTGTGAATTTATTTGGTATTCAGGAAGTTGAAAGTTGTAGTTCATCCTTGATGAATTTGATATTTAAGACTGAAAAATCGGACAGAAATCTTGAAAAAAGTCGGAAAACCTATTTGTCGCTGCTAGAAAAGGACGAAGAACAAAAGCGTATCAAAAATCAAAGCATGATTCCAAGATTGAAACTGCATTCAGATGATGAAAGGTCAAACTCTTCGAGTAGGTTTACGTAAGTCACGCGTCAATTACAATTGTCAACTTTGGGCGGAGGCAAATGATAAAAGACTGTGACTAGAAGTAGAATGAAGTCTAGAATGATATTTTTTATTTTTTTACCCACTTTCTATTAACTTCACTTTGTTTCCTTCCTTCCTTCATTCCAACCCATCAGTGGCGAGTGTTATAGGCGGCTGGTAGATGATGTCAGTACGACGTCATTTTGAAAATGGCGCCCGAATTGTGTTTTCTATCTATTAATATACTTTGAAATTCGGCCACCAGATGACGTCCAGTGTGGAAAATTAGTTTTTGCGGCCGCCATTTTTTAGTCATAAATCAACTGTTTTGGTTAAACATAAATTAATGAACAGGTTTTAATCAAAACAGTTGATTTATGACTAAAAAGTAGAAAATAATTTATTTTTTTTAATTATTATGTTTAAAATTACTTTTTTTTTAAATTTTGATTTTTTTAAATAAACTATTAACACATTTTTTAGCTTAAAAACTCATTCAGGTTTGAGCTTAAACCTACAGTTATGAGCTAAAAAGCCAATTTTTAAGTTTAAAGTATCCATTCTTCTAACCAAAAATCAGTCAGGAGCGGCAAAAGCTAACCGACATCTTCATTTTCATACCGTACCTTAATTATTATCTTTTTTAGTTCTTCCGCTCTGTACATGCCACACCTTCCTCCAAAGTACCGCCGCTTTTATGACCAAATGCAAACTTCTTGCGAACCTTTAGCAGTCCAAATCGCAATCCAAGAAGAGCATCTCTGCGAAGTTGCCATAGTAGCAGGAAGAGGCGAACAAAATCTCTTCAAATTCCACATTTTCCTAAACGACCGCGGCATCTGGTCACTCGGCCAAGAAATTCCAATACCAGCACTACCAAAACGCTGCATCGCAGTATACGGCCAGTCCCTGTACTTCGTCGGGGGCGAAATCGGCGAAATCCCCGACGAAATCAAATGCCAAAATCTTTTCATTTACAACATGCGCACCGAACAAATCAACATCGGGGCCCCCCTGCGCATCCCACGATGCGACGCGGGTGTTGGCCTTTGGAACGACACAATGTACATCGTAGGAGGCCTCAACCGCTACAATCACCCCCTGACTTACGTGGATGCGTACGATTTAATACACAACGCTTGGTGTCTCATTTCGCCGATGAAATTCGCCAGGCATAAACCCGGGATAATCATTGTTAAAGGAGTTTTGTATGCTATCGGGGGTAACACGGTGCATTGCGAGTGGCTGCCGTTAAACAACAGTCGTGTGTGGTCCGAACTGCCCAATTTGCCCGAGATTTTTCGGGATTTGGCGATGACTGCGACGCATTATAAAGATTGGCTTATTGCGTTTCGCAATTTCAGACCGGATCGAGTGGCTGTTCTTGATCGGGTTGCTAAAGAGGAATGGGATGTGGTACGGACGAGTGGTACGGCGCCGGATTCGGTTGAGGATTCGTTCACGTATGAAGAGTCGTGTTACGTGTTGACAAGGAATGGGACGCTGTTTGAGTTGCAGTTAGCGGAACTTCTGTGGCATAAATCGGTTAATTGTCCAAAAACAATGACGAAGGTTTATCACATTGCTTGTGTAAATTTGAAAAATGTTAGACGCGAAAAAATTTAATTATTGTTTCAAATTTTGAATAAATGATTTTTAATTTTTTTTTTTAAATGATGTGTTTTTGTTAGTTTATATTTATAACAATGTGGAAATGATGTAGGTTTGTTAGGTTGTTTAATGATTGTTTCTTTTATTAAAATTATTAAAAATGGCTGCGGTTTGTAAAGATAAATACAAGACTCAGAAGCAGCATCAATTTGATGTCTACAATTATAAAAAAACAGACGAAATTGTACTAGAAGAAATGGTTTGTGAAGAAACTAATAAACTATTGGATTGTCCTCCAAGAAAATGTTCTCCAAGAACATGTTCCTCAAAAACATGTTGTCAACTGAATTTGTTAACTCCAAAAGAGGAAAATAATCTGTGAGTATAAACAAGAGTTTATGAATTGAATGTCGAGTTTATTTACTTCTGGTATTACATTTTATTATTAATATTATAGCCAAGAGTATTCAGATCCAACCACGACTATTTTGATCACGTGTTTAGCTGCTCTCTGTTGTTGTTGCTGTCTGTTTACATTACCACGAGTACTTCATGTTCTCTAAACAAATGAAATATGTTTTTTCCAACACATTTATGTATTTTTGATATACTGTGACACATCTTACAATAATAAATTTCTTTTGAAAACCCAAATGCATTTTTAATTCATATTTTCATATTCATGGGACCTTTTTAAAATGCCATCCCGAAATATTTTTGAAACAAATAAATTTAACAACAACAACAACAACAACAACTTTTGTCTTAGACTCTTATGTATTGCAGAAAAGCCAAAGAACAGGTTTTATTGATATACATTTACAATAGATTTAAATGATTAAATATTGACTAATTTTTTTTGGTAAATAT
This sequence comes from Strigamia maritima, assembly GCA_000239455.1. NCBI lineage: Eukaryota > Metazoa > Arthropoda > Chilopoda > Geophilomorpha > Linotaeniidae > Strigamia > Strigamia maritima. The sequence goes on along the minus strand of JH431978.1, from coordinate 294,041 downwards.
CATGTCACACATGTAATCATATTTTATGCAGTAGGGCACATTAAAGCTGTGACGTCGGAATCGCCGAGTCCCTGTCCGTACTAAACACGTAAATTAGTTCACAATTCACAACCAACATACCGAGTCTCATATTGCGCAGTTGACAGTCAAATAACACGGGAAAAATAGAAAATAGAGTTTGAACGTTTGATTTACTGTTAATTTTATGTAAAGAGTACATGTACGGTACTCAAGATGTGCATCCATATTCTTAACTCTAACGTCAGTGTCAATTTTATTGTAAACTTGTCCATTTGCACAATTTACACAGATTAACATATAATGGATTTTCCATATCTAACAAACGCATGATCAACCCAAAACATCACCAAAAAACTCAAAAAGTAAAAAAAAGTTAAACAAAATATAGTAATTTTTCTGAATTGCCCAAAAGAAATAACTGAAAAAATTAAACGTAATAAAATAAAATAATTGATGTATATTACATTTAAAAAATCTCTTTTTAAATTCGATTTCGGTATGAATGAAATGGATTAAGTTTTATTTGTTGATTCTTTTCAGTTACTTCTTGTTTTACGATTTTTCGGTATGTGTAGACAGCAAACCATGCACATTGCTTTAAAAAATAAAAAATGATTTTGAATGTTTTGTATGTTTTTTTTTAATAATGATATGCTAGTTTTAAATAAATTACTTCATCAAAAACCATAGTACTGGTGACCAATAACTGGTCATCACAGTAAATTCGTAATATGTAATTCGTATAAGTTATCAGGTTAAACACTTACTGTAAGTACGGTAAAAATAATCTTAATAGCTGCTATTTTATCCTATTTAAAAAAAAATCAAATTTTATAAATATCACATACTGTAAAAATTTAACTTTAGTACCCAGTATAAAATTTGCAGAATAATAACCAATATATCCAGAAAAACAATTAAATTTAATAGGAATATAGTTGCTGTTAGAAATTGAATATTTTCCTATAAATAATACAAAAGTAATTCAAATTAAGTAAATTATATATTTTTTAAATAAATAATACCATTTTTATTCCAAGCACTAAACTTCCTCCAGTTATAAGCCCAATACTTCCTGATACAAAATGAAAGATTCCAGTAAAACGCATGCCTAGATAAATTATTTCAATAGTTATAGTTATAGTTATAGTTATAGTTATAGATACAAAACCTTGAGCAATATTAGGAAAAACAGGTCCAATTATAAATTTTGGGTACTCAGCAGAAGCATAAAGCCAAATTCCAAAAAACGTGTGACCAGCCAAGCAATAAACCTACAAATCACACATCTCATCAATACAAAATGTCAATCAATAACAAAATGTTAAACATACAACTATATAAAACCCAGCAATCACACTGATAAATTCCCAAACTTCTTTCCTAGATCTTTTATAATATTTTTTATGAGTAAACCAAAGAATCTTTGAGAAACCATCCATAATAACTGTACAAAAGACAACAATAACACAACAATAGTATAACATTTGTGTACTGTCATATCTTTATTCACTGAGTCAATTACAAGTAAATTACAAGCAATAAACATCATAACTTGTCTCTATCATACCATTCATCAATCCACATTTACTGAAATATCCATAAGGCCAATCAACTCTTCCTCATACCAATCTGCATAAATACCAGCAAACAAACCCTCAGTCTACCACAAACACTCCCACCTTCAACCATGGGACTGAAATCTTCTTTGATTCTAATTAGTCTTTGTTTATTTGTAATATTTACAGACATCTCCAATGCCCAGGCAAAAGCACCAACAAACATGGAGAGACAACCTCAAACGCTCCTAGCATCACTTATTCGACAAGGCCGGCGCTTCCGAACTAACATGAATCAAGTATTTCGATTTCTCACCACAAGAGCTTCAAGAAGTGATCTCCAATTCAGATGCATGGGAGGAGGAAGTGGAGGACTCTTTGGAGGTTCAAGTGGAGGACTCTTTGGAGGTTCAGGTGGAGGATGTCCAGGAGGTGGATCAAGCGGAGGATCAGGTGTTGGCGGAGGGGGTAACAGTGGGGGTGGAGGATTATTTGGCGGAAGTTCTGGTGGCAGTGGGGGATTGTTTGGTGGAAGTTCTGGTGGTAACCTGGGGGATTGCTTAGTGGTTTGTTTGGGGGAAATATGGGTGGTGTAGGAGGTTTGTTGAGTGGTGGTAATGGTGGTGGTGGTGGTGGTGGAGGAAGTGGTGGAGGACTGTTGAGTGGTGGTGGAGGGGGGTTGTTAAGTGGTGGACTGTTGGGTGGTGGAGGGGGTTTGTTGGGTGGCCCATTGAGTATTTTGTTGGGTAATTTGGGTCAAGTACTTGATTCTTTGTTGTCATCTGTTGTTGGCTTGTTGAATCGACTATTTTCGAGTCTTTCGACTGGCCTAACGTTTGGTTAACTATGTATGAATTAATTATAAATTGTAAACATGAATAAATATTGTTTATAAATACATTTTTATTGATTGATTTGTTACATCTGGTCTGGTGTTAGTAAATTGTCAAGTGATGGACACTAGCAGAAATTTTTTGACAAAATATATCTTTCTATATCTACAGTATAGAATATTATGATTTATCAAATTTATCATACCAAAATCAAAACATTGAATCATGGTTAATTAGGTTACATAAACAACTGATAGCTGTTTGCACCGCTTCAATTTACAGCAGTCTACTGAATTGAAGTGAATGCAATGTGAACTCATCTGAATTTAACCAGATGACATTCAAAACAAATGACCTCTTATTATTGTGAATGTCCAATCTACCCATTTATATTTACATCTTTTGGCAAATCCAGATTTCAATTTTCTAAAAAATATTATTATAAACTACATATTCAAATGATTTATCAGAGACTGATGTAGTATATGAAGCTCAGGGCTTTGTGTATAATATGATATAATAATATGAAACCTCAGTCTTCAGAGCTCTGCTACGGTATTATATGTAAACACACAGTATGTAAGCCTTAAGGCTCTGATGCATAATATGTGAACCTTAGGGCTCTGATACAGCATTTCTAGCCTTATTCTCATACTTACAAATAAATTCCTCTCTGCTCAGTGCAATCTGCACAAATTAATGACTAAAATGCATATGCTTATTGATATTTATTGATAAATATCAATTAAAACTTTTGAGTGACCCCAGGTAATGGATTAGATCTTAGGTCATTTAGGACATCGTCTTCCTTCATAAAATATTGTTGAAAATTCAAACCCATTATTACAAAGCAAATCATCCTTTATTTCTTTTATTATTGAAACAATTAAAATCTAAATAGTTGTAATAATTGTTGTGATTTTTCAATATACAAAATCGACTGTTTTTTTTTGAAAAACCTAAAATACTCCTAGATTCACAAGTCAGTGAGCACAGACAGTAAAGATTTATACAACAATCCACCTGAAACTCACTTTAAACCAACACATTATTAAAACAAGGCAAATTAAGGTTGTAGCACAATATGTTTTATGTTCAAATGACATTTTTATTTATTTTTTTTTTTAGTTTATTGGAACTTTTTTTTTGCATCTACATTTCCTTAATACAATACAGAAACTTACATTAATATTGTAATGACAACTAAAATATGATGCTACACAATAGTTGGACACCAATTTTTTTGCGACCAAAAAATGTGAGATTAAGTTGGAAGATAAAGATGAATATCTCAGAAAAGGGTCATCAGCTAATATGCTGAAGAAAAAAAATTATGACAAATGTATTTCTTCTAAGAGTACAAGATTTGTTTGAACTTTTGACCCTTTGTCTATACAAGAAAAAAAAAATGTTTGAAATTAAATAATTAAAATTAAAAATTGGTGTAGCTATTATACAATGCCTCACAATTTACAAGTCTTGCACAATTAAAATTAAAAATATAATCCAAGGATGTTTGAAAAATGTATAATTTCCTTTACTACCCCCTTTATAATCAGTACTTGATTTCTCTTTTTTTTTTTCAACGACAACCATCTGATACAGACGAAGAAGTCGAAATTATGAACAACAAACTGGCCGGTGTTGATAATAAATTAAATTTAAAAAAGAAATGAAATAATAATAATAATAATAAATGGTGAAAATGTCCTGCAACATTTTTATATTACAATTTTTCAAAATTCATCCTTGGTAATTTTTTTTCCCGTATTTTTTTTTTTTGTTTTTAAAAAAAATTGAGGAAATTCTCACTTGGATTAATAAAAAATGATTTTTTTTTTTGTAGAAATTTTTATATTTTTTTTTGAGTTTTTTTTTGAGTTTTATTCCTAATGTGGAGAATAAATAAATATTTAAGAACCAGCAACATAAATATTTTGAAATTAAAAAAAAAAAAATAAAATAAAACACAAAAAATAAAAT
>JH431978.1:271708-289625 GCA_000239455.1 Strigamia maritima | reverse complement strand
AACTAAAAAAAAAAAAAAATCTTATATAAATTAAGAAGCATGTGAAATAATAAATTACATGACAATAATAATAATACCATTAATAAAAACTAAAATAACAAAAAAATAAATAAAAAAAAAAAAAAAATAAAAAATAAACCAAAACTACCAATTTTAGTCATCAGTAGCTATGCAAATTATTGTAAAGTAAAAAGAAACGTAGACTGTTAAAAATTTTTAGTTATCTTTTTTTTTAAACACCAAATACACGTACACTAAAGCACAAATTACGAGGTACACATTTACTTTTTAAAATAAATTAAGCAATACTTTGAATATCCAAATTGGAGTGTTTCCTTGTCTTTTATCCCTATCTTTTTCTTTGTTTAGATAAATTATAATGAAAACACCAAGTTGTTTTATGAAATATACTAGAGGTAGGAAACAGTGTCTACCCTTTAGAAAATGAATTGACAAAACTTCATTCCCACTTGTTGCAGACTGGCAAGTAAATCATTTCCATTCCAAATCAAATAAAGAAAACAAAAACAAAGCTACATTGGAAAATGGAAACAAAAAAATTAAATCTTCCGATAAATTTCGAAGAGTTGTGTGTGAAAACGGCACTGCGAGTTCATTTCGAGTGACGAAAATTCAAATTTAAGGCCCCCATAGCAAAAATGCGACAAATTATGCAAAAGATTATGACTGAACTCATTTTGAGTAACAAAAATTCAAATTTTGGTGTATTTTGAGTATAAAAGTTCAAATTCATCGCCCTTCCCCTAGAAAAATTCGAAAAATTATGCCGAAAAAATCGTCTTTTTTCCACTCGGGGCCCAAATAATCCCATCATTGATGACACTATGTGTTTTGTACAAAATTTTAACATGAAAATGTTTCCATTCTCAAATGCAACTCAAAGCGGCGTTTCGGAGATTCTTAAAAAACGAGCACGCTCAAAAACTGAAACGGGGAAAATATGTATAAATGGTATTTACATTACAAATTTACATCTTGTTTCAAAAATTGAAAAGAAAAGAAAAATAAACCTCGCCATCCTTATTCCAATCAATAATAATAATAATAATAATAATAATAATAATAATAATAATAACAATAATAATAAATATAAAATAAAATAAAAAAAATAATAACAAATAAAAATAAAAATAAAAATAAGAAAATAAGAAAATGAGGCCACGTTCTGCTTGCTTGTAGGTAAAACATTACTGCAATTCACAATTTGTCCATTCACAAAAAATTAAGTTTTTTATTATATTTTCTTTTTCCAGATGCTGTTCATGTGCGGCATGGCTTTCACGTGCGTCAAAGAAGAATACAGGATGCCAAGAAATACAAATCCATCATCAGATCTTTGCTGAGTAACTCAAGGTCCGTGCCATAATGATTTCAGTTTTTGTTATTTTTTTTCTTTGTTTTTCTTATTTTTTCTCGTTAACCTTTAACACATGGAGGGAACCCCAGAGCCTGAGCTATTGCATGAAATAGTCCGGATGATCGGCTGGCGTGTCTTTTTCGAACCGTTTTGCTTCTTCCTGCATGCTTTCTTTTATTTTCAAAATTGCTGCCGATTCATTCTGGTCCTGGAAAATGGTAAAATAGAAGAAAATGCCAATAAGAAAATGTTGTTAAAAGTTTTTTTTTTAAATTTTAATTTAAACTCTATTATGGAACTTGAAATTGTGTTCCCAATGCAAGAATAACAAAAATCAGGGTGTCCTCTGATTAATTACTCAGTACTCCTACCCCAGGCTCGATCGAGTCAGATTAGTAACTGATTGCGCTGATACACCTTATTTTCTCTCATTCTGTCGTCTCAAGAGTCTGGGCTGTCGTTTTTCTCCAATTCAGTGGACTACAATGATTTGTGCTTGCAGTGCAAGTGGGTAAGCCATTCTTTTTCAATTCTTATGTTTTGATGTAATTTCTGCCAGATTTTGCCAGATTTTGTTTTGGAAACATGATACAAGAGATAAATGTCCTACGTGTGTTAGTTTGATACTGTAAACCAGGTTTTAGCTCTTCCAATTTTTCCAAAGACAGTCAGTCCTGCTGTGAGCCTCGCCAACCGGCCATCCAAAATGATGAGATCGACAAAACCAGCACCAATTAATAACCAAATCCACAACTTCCTTGACCACTGTCTTTTTATTTTGTAATGTTGTTGTTATTTCTCTTGACAGTGTCGGTTGTTGCTAAAGAAGTTCGTACGTCGTAATTCCATTAGTAAAATATTGATCTCAGCAGCAACATCATCCCTTGGGATTTCAATGTCTATCATTCTAAGGATATTCACATTTAAGAATTTTCATGGTTTTTCAAGATTAACCAATGACTTGTAACTAAAAACACAACCAAGTCAGATCTAAGTTGGCTCACTGCCAGCATTATACACTGCCAACTGGTCAACATATCGCCTCCACTCCTGTCAGCTTTACCCTGAAAATTTCCAACAAAAATTATTTTGTCTGCCAGGAACAGGGATTAAGTCAATATAATTGTTGTCATATCCTGACCATCAAAAGCCAGTCCCATCATTCTATTGGCTGCTATGTTTTGTACATCGTAAGCCATATTGCTATAGTCCATATTGGATTGCCTGAGATTTTTTTCCACAGACAAAATCGGACAATATACAATAGCATCTCCAAATAATTTGGATTGTTGTCACCATTTTGATGTTTATGATGTTTCGCCATTTGATGATGGCATACATTGTTGCGTGAAAAGGTCCCAGCCAATCTGTAGCTCTTTTCAGATGCATTACTAGTGATACATCTGAAAGTTCAGTAAAATCTGGATCTCTTTTCCAAATGTACAGTACCGTACTCATTTGTCTTCAGCATTTATTTGGCCCTAAATTCATCGGACTTTACTAATAAATGTTTCCAAAACAATCTTTTTCAGTCAAGCAATGAATTGTACATAAAAATTCTCTGACTTATCCTCACTTTGACTGCAAATATTTGCAACTTCCATAGTTGAACACAAAGCATTGAATTGAATTTCAAAACCACATTAAAAAAATCAACAAATTACTGATGTACAGAAGAAACCCTGAATTGAAAAACATTAAACGACATAAAAAGGGCAAATTTATATGATACAGTTTTTCTCTCAAAAATAAAAAAATAATAAAAAAAACAAATAAATAAATAAATAAATAAATAAATAAATAAATAAATGAAATAAAAATAATAAAAAGAAAAAAGAAGAAACATGACAATATATACAGTTCTTCATACAAACCTTTCATGTATACCAAATAAAGTCCTCACTCATTTTATCTTTTCACTTGCATAAATAAATGAAAAAATAAAAATGGGAAAAATAGAAAGGTCACATTTTGTCTGGACACTCATTCGTAAAAAGTGGCAAAAATAACTGGTCAGAAATTTGAAGAGATTATTTACCATTGTACTTACTGAAAATTAGCCACACAATCCTTTTTTCCAATGATAATTTTTTCTAGACAGCCTAAAAGGTATAGAAACTTCAGTCAACTTTAAACCAGGAATTTTACATTTACAGGCCGCAAGATAGCAGGTGTACGAATGAAAAATCAAAAAGTGTTTTTAAAATGAGAAGAATGAGCAATTATTTTTTTTCCCATTAACTAGTGCCAAATGTGCATCAGTTATCATTGTTTCTTTAATAAAAAAAGAAAAAACTAAATTAAGAGATGTACCCAGGTAACACGCAAAAGTTGCTGGAATGTTCCGAATGTCACCTGAATATTGGCAATGTTTACGGTACTTATTTCCGCAACACTGCTAATGTGAAATGTGAAATGATCAACAAACAATTTAAATTTTTGTCAATGTTACTTAAAATGTTGCTGCAATGTTGGCAACAAACATTTGATCAACAATCAACTTAGATTTTTGTCAATGGCTACTTAAAATGTTGCTGCACTGTTTCTTTGAATGTTGCATCATTGTTCCGAATGTCACTTAATTCTTTTAACGTTATGGTAATGTTGCATGCAACATTATGGCAATATGTTAAAAGAAGTGACAGTCGGAACAGTGCAGCAACATTCGGTGTTACCTGGGTAGGATGCAATGTTATGTAGTTTGTGCTAAGTGGATGGATTAATCATTCACAAATCACCCTTATTATTGTAAATCACTAATGTATTCAATGTTTGTATTTGTAAAAAGAGAATAAATTCAGTTGACCAGCACCAGAATGCTTGCAGGAGTTAGTGTAGACAACATTAGCTCAAACTTTTAATGGCAAGTTCAGAGAAATAATTTCACATTTTATGGTATGCCAGCAATAGGGCAATGCAGCAGAGTGGTCAACCAGATGTTACAATAAATAAGCCATAATTAAAGAATGGAAATCTATCAAATACCATCTCTCAAATTACCGTAAATCCTCTATTAATGTGAGAGCACATGGAAAAATTCTCTGTGCATCAGAATTGGCATATCCTGCTAAAAATCAGTTAGTATTTAATGGTAGAATTGTATGCAGTTTTTATAAAGATTTCTTGTCAAACCGATTAGTTAAAGTAGATGCGTTCAATAGGAGACAAATATTTACAAGTCATGACAAAATTTACATTACTTCCGCCTTGTATATGACATTCAAAGAAAAGTCATTATGCTCCCATTATAAATCACAAAACTCTCCGATTCTCTGTAGAGATTCTACTGGAAGCAACTTCATTTCCAGCACAATTAATGCATAGACCAGAGATGGCAACCCCAAGAAACGTACGGCAATGCCGGGTTACCTCTTAAATATGTCAGTATATGCCGAGAACAACAGTCTCACTGGTCAAAGCATTCTTCTCAATAATAACTTTATTGCTAACAAAGACAGTTTAGCTCTGTGAAACTCTTTCTTCTTACACCATTTATATCTTCCCCATGTCCAGGCTTCCGTAACAAATCCCTAAAGCAGACCGAGTTTTGTTAGTTCTTGGGAAAAACCCGAGACGACAGACAGGAGAACTCTGAAAAAACTCCTTCACACATATTGGTAATGCTGGGAGGCGAACCTGAGACCAATACAATGTGTTGTTAGGCCACTACACCAGCTGTAAGAGCATTTTTCATGGAAAAAATTTTCCAAGATTTCCAAGCTTTAAAAGCATAAAACAAAGCCAGCTTGATCAAAAGAAATTTTTTTTGTTTTCATTTGAGCAGAAAAAAAGTTTGCCCTCCCTGGTTTAATTACAGAAACATGCACCAATTTTATTAAACAGCAAGCGCATTACAAGCCAGGTGCTGCATTTAAGACCGTCGTTAACAAAAAAAGGAACACATTATTAGAGGATTTACCGTATTCATGGATTTGACTTACCATAAAAGCTCTTTTATTGCGTGTTTCTAATACTGGTAAATAGTGTGCAGTTCGCAAATGCAGATACATTGCTCCAGTGTTACATTGCACTATACCGTTCCACAACCTTAATAGTTACACAAGCCAGTGCTTATTTAATCTGTGTAGGTCTCTAATAATACGCGGAATTTTCTGTGCAGATAACAGTGTAGGTGCAGTAAAAAAGCTTTTACAGTATTTGGTTTGGCATTATATTTACAATTAAGGAACTACCGAAGCTCTATCGATCACAAGACGGCAGATACGAGAAACATCTATTGTCCTTTCCACTATAAAACTGCAACAAGGAAAACAGAAAAACTCCAGCTTGATCAGACATTCACTCCTTTATTAATAAAATAAACAAAACAACCCTCAAAACAGTCCTGACCCGACCATCCTCCCGGCTAGTTAATCCCTCACACCTTTAGACTAACGAATTAAAAATTTAACGGTTATAATATAAAATTTTCAGTTCCTCCAGTTATATGATCAGTATATATGCTTGTGTAGTCTGTCCATGTAACTCTATAGTCCATATCAAATTGGCTGGGACCTTTTTACACAAGCGGCGATTTCGTATTTTGTAGCACGAAATAGTTCGTGACCGATCCCATCTAACAATAGGAACAGACAAAATCGGACAACATGGCTTCTCCAAATAATTTGGATTGTTGTCATATACATGTTTTGCCATTTGATGATAAGATCATGTGACCTGCTTTGGAATGAATACATTGTTGCTTGAAAAGATCCCATCCAATCCGATATGGACTGTAAAGTTACGCGAACAGGCTATAGTGTCATCAAGGTTTTATCACCACAGGTACAACAAGATTTCTTTAATTTACTGGCACACAATTTATAATACAACTGATCATAATTATAAGCCACCCAACCATAGCAAAGATACCTCCAATGTAACAATGATGGTAGCATTGGTGTGAGCAGGTATGCCGCAATGATATTTGTAGAAATTCTCAGTTTTATTTCCTATCTTAATAAGACAGCAGAGCATTCATCATTGATGAGAAAATCGGTATTTCTACATGTTTCAATTCAATTTAAAGTCGAATTGTATTGTGCCCACCAGGGGCGGACCAGCTGTAGGTCGATTTTGGGCCACAGTGGCCTTACATAATGTAGTAAGGCTGCGAGTGCTATCCTGCAGATAAACCCGGTCAAAATTTAAAATAACCAAGCCTCTTTGATGGCTCCAGTTCGCCCCTGGTGGGCACCCACCCAATTTACTAACCAGTCCATAATTGTTTAGAAAGTATTTGGAGAAAACCAGACTTTTCGTACACCCTATATAAATACAGCAGATCCACGAATTTCATTAATAATGGGAAGAAAAAGGCATCCATTCTAACTCCTGAGCATTTCTTGTAGTGATTAAAACAACAAATCAAAGTCAAAATGAAGAAATAAACAAAATAGAAAAGAAAAAAAATAAATAAAAATTAGTCACCTTAACAATAACCAGACAAAAAGTCAAAAAAGGACGAGGCACACTACCTGACCATAATTTTATCAACCCACATTCCCACCTTACCATTAAAACTTACATTAACATTGTCCTGGCCGTAACCAAGACCGTAATCGCCCATTCCTGGGCCATCTTCTCTAGGTGTACCAGGACCACCATTCGCAGGAGAATTTTTCATTCCATCTAGACCATCACCTAGAAAATTAAAATATAATAATCAGTTTCAAATTTCACTATTGACCAGTCACAACAGACCATTCATCACTGGAGGCATGCTAGGACCCATTGGCCCCATTGAGCCATCTGGACCAGCTCCCATTGGGAAGTCCTAGAAATATAAAAATAAAATATTAATTTTTTTTTTTTTTAATTAGAAAAAGTCCAAATACATAACACACACACACTTCACACATCACTTTATTAATTGCCTAATAATCAGAATCAATTTTGACACTCAGGTTGAAATTAAATAATTCGCCAAGGCTATTTCAAATTCCAGTTCACCTTCCTCATGACCTAGCCTAACGTTCGGGGAAATAGACAGTACGTAAATAATTACTAGCATATCTTAGAATAAACAGTGGTAAAGATAAACTGTATTTTTTTAAAACAAACAACAGCACTGCAGTATCAGTAAAATATTGCAAAAGAAAGGAAATTCCTCAAACTGTAAATACTCATGTTGTTATATAATGAAAAAAAACAACAAATGTCATATGTTAAGAGAAATTATGACTTCACACTTCCTTAGTTGGGGAAAACAAAACAGCCAAACTCTAAGAAATCTAGGGACCAGAAAGTTATACAACTTAACATAACAAAAAATGATATTTCAAAAGACTACCGTAGTAGATATTCTAATTGAAGATGAAATATACTGTGGATTTCTCTACTAAAAATGAGATATACAGTGGATTTCCCTACTAAAAATGGGATATACAGTGGATTTCCCTACTAAAAATGAGGTATACTGTGGATTTTCGCACACGTTACAAACGACTATACCATTGAAATATCATTGAAAAAATGTACTCATATCCGAACATCATTATGATATCTTCCAAACATTAACATGAGATTTTGTTTGGGAACAGTTGTTTGGAAGATTGGACATTCTATCAAAAATCTACCTATAATGTATTAATTAATTAATTGCTGGATGGATTTTTTTTTTTAATTAAGAAGAAGTTTCACGCCGCATTGCGGCTAAAATTTACTGTGTCTGCCCGACATGTACGTCTTAAAAACATTCCTGTACATTAATGCCTAGTTCACACTACGACTGAAAATGTGACTCAAACTGAAAACTGAAAATTATATTTTAAGTTTAGTTATTTTCCATCACAAAAAAGATCATTTTATGCATCTCAAAAACAGCTGAACATGAAATAAACTTTTCAGATGAGCAGTTATTAGCTGCTGAAAATGTTCAGTTTCAGTCGAACATAAATGTGCCCCTATCAAGCTTATTGGACATATCAAGAACATTTCTAAGACGTGCATGTTGGACGAACATGACATAATTTTCTAAAATTATAGGATTATTAGTTAATGAATCCAAACCCCGGGTAATGCTCCACCAGGGACGGGTTTCATCATTGTGTACATGCTATCACCGCCTGAACTCGAAGAGTCTGTATTAAAAAAATAAAAATAAAACAAAAAAGATATTTATATATATGTTTCAATATTCAATTTCATAGTATTATTTATAGAAATCTATTTTATATCACAGTTAAATAAGTTCTCACTTTTAAAAGAATTTTTTTAAATTCTCATAGTTAAAATATTAAAAGAAACGGAAAAAAAGTAAGAGAACCCATGCAACAAAAAAAAAAAAAGTAATAAAAATAGAACAATTAATTGAATTATTTAACAAGTGAGAACTTACTTGAATAAAAACTAACATAAATAAACATTATATTAAATTCCATAAGCATGTTATGTTAACTAAAAACAACTTGCAAATCAATCAATTAATCAATCAAGACCCAAGATCTGCTGAAAAATCAACAGTTGTGTAAAAATTTAATATTAAAAATAAAAAATAAAGAAATAAAAATTAATTGCCAACACCAATAAATAAATAATTAAAAAAAAAAAAATTAAAATAATTAAAAATAAAACATAAAAGGCAGCACAGGACCAACCCTTTCTGTAAGTGAAAAAAGTAGTTAGTCCTTTTAAAGTGATGACAATTAATGAATGTTTATACGAAATGATTCAAATAACTCGCATTACTGTTTCACTAACGAAAAATTTGAATTACATCCATTTTGAAGTTTCTATTCAAACAAAAGAACTTTACAACCGACAATGCTCGACAAAAAAATGTCATTTGCAAGGTTGTAAAGCATCAGTATGTCAGATTAAAGCCGTGTATGACCTAAGTTGCCGCTTGTGTCTATAAACCCAAAATTCTCTCTATCTCTCTGTAAAGCATCATTTGCATAGCAAAATGAGCAAAATTCTCATTAATAAAACAGCAGTTCCAAGTTATTTCAACTATTCCGTACATTTAAAACTAACAATATGAAAAACATGCTTGAATGAAGATGATCATGCAAAAAAGACAGTTACAAGATTAATCCTTCCTTTAGAACTAAAATTAAAATGTCAACCATCATGAACGTAACGTTGTTAACCAAACTTGACATCAAATAAAAATTGAAACTAACATTATTAAGTGGCAAATAAAAATGGTAAATTCCGTCACCCGATATCGCCATGCACCAAGTCGAAGAGAGCCATAGAGATTGCTGTTTTAAACTCAAGATGTCAAAACATTAGTAAAAATGGTTTCAAACATTTCTTTTTTAACTGTGACTGACGAATTAGTCGAAAACTGTAGACAAAAATAGGGAAGGGGGAGAGGTGGTAAGTAGTAATTGGTCACCTCGTCGTGCCGAATTCATTCGATGATTGGCTGGAGAATAAGGGCCTGTGGATCCTACAACAGGACATCGTAGTTGTAAATGAAAATAAATGCAGTGCAACAAACAAAACACGCAATCGGTTTCTTTCACATTTGATCTCATCAACTGCTCGTGTGTTACCGGCCTCGCTTTAACCTTATGCCAATTTATCGTTTTAGATAGTCACACTATTGCAGACCTGAATTAAACCTGATAATGTTCCGAAGTTGAAATATCGAAAACAATAATGTCACTAACTATACTATACTTTTTGTAGAAGTAGCCGCCCCATATGCTACTACTACTACTAAATTTACTAAATTTTTTTTATCATATATACCTTATTTGTTCGAATTTTTTTGAAATCAATAAATTAGAGCAAGAGAGCGTTTTTAACAATGGTCAAAGTGATAGTACACCAACATGCTATACCATCATATGTAATATGTAATAAGAGCAAGAAAGCTACAAGTTTTCTTGCAAGGTAAGATCACGAGTGGTCTTACGGAAGCAAGAAAACAAGTACTCGTATGATTATTCGATATTAATTTCCAGGAGTATTCGGACAGAAATTTTTTTCAGTCCTAAATTGGTGGTGTTTTGCCGCTATTGAGAAATAAACCTAGCGGAAACACTGCAATGGGCAATTGGGCATACGTCAAAGGCAATTCTTAAGTGAGAAGCCCCTAGTGGAAGCTTCTCACTATAAGCAGACATGATTGGCTAACAATCGAGTGCTTCGGCCAATAGTGTGCCTCGTTTCGTGCGAGGCTTTGGACTCAAAAAATTCTCAGTAGGCACATTCAAAAACTTTTTGTGCTCGTTTTGTGCAAAACGAGCACGAGTCCTAAACTGCTAAACTCGTTCAAAGTATTTGAATGCGCTCGTGCTATTGTTAACACGAGTGTGATGAAATGTTAATCATGTGACTAAAACAAGATCCGGATTAAGATTCGGATTAGGATCCACTTTAGGAACACACAAGATCTTAACCTGGTTCTTATTGTAGTAAATCAAAATGGTTGTCCGGAAAAGAAAACTTCAAGAATTTTATCAAACGGTTTTCATTGCAAATAAAGGTTAGAAAGTATTATTTTTGGCTAAAAGTACTGCCAACTTACATTCTCTCGGTCAATGCTTTTCCAAAATGGCTGCTTAAGTTGGCATAAAAAGCTAAAAGAGCACGAGAATCTCTCTTAACACGTGGTGTGAGAGGTCGTGCTATTTTTCTCGTTTTAACAGCTTAGCACTAGATGGAACACGAGTCACATGACCAAAATGGCACGAGAATCTCGTGCTATCACTCATAGCACGAGTCGTGCTTGAGTTTTTGAATGTGCCTAGTGTAATCATAATCAGCCTCTCATTAGTCGAAATTTAACAATGAAACCATTGTTAAAATTGCTCTGCTTGCTCTAATTTACTGATTTTAAAACTACCTACTATCTTTTAAAAGGGTAGAAATTTGCGTAAATTAAAACCATCAAAATATGAACTATATTACGATTGCACATTTGCAATAGTGAGCAGGTTACTAGGCAATAGGAGTTTATAAATTAAGCTGTTATGATTAATCTTGTAATTGTGATCTCACTAACAGGCAAGAACATGGCTGATGCATTAGGAAAAAAGTAAATTAAATACAGGAAGCAATCAGTGTACTGTCCCCACTTATAAGCACTCATGTAATCACACGACCCACTATATCTCTTGCACCACTGCCATACTCCTTCCTGTAACTTCCTTACTGCTAGTGTGAACGCACGTGAGGACCCACCCTCACCAGGGGCAGCCTAACTTAGCATGAACCATTACAAAATTATATTTCCAGGAACTTAATTGGTCATAATTAAAGTAAATGTAATGCATGCAATAAGCCGTTTTTAATGCCTTCTATATATATAAATTACAGTAATTGATAACAATAAATCTCTTTCTTTTTCAGTCACAAATATGACCAGAGTCTTTTATAATAATTAAAGAAACAACTCAACAATATTTTTTTTTAATAAAATTTTTTTCCCACTCTTTTACTGTTTCTCCATTACTGATTCACTTATGTATTTCCCAATATGAGAAACACACAATGCAAATGTGACAAATTCAATATCACGAGTTCTTTTTTCTTCATTTTAAATCATAAACGGCACATGTTAACAGTAGCAATTGATAAGACCAAAGCAACCAATCACTCTGTACTACACCATTAAATAAATTCACAAAACAAACAAATATAAACAAAAAAACAAATATAAACAAAACAAAACTAAACTTAAAATTAAAAATAAAAAATAAAAATTTAATTGTAATAATTATAATATATTGATAATAATAATGATAATGATAATAATAATGAAAATATAATAATAATTAAAATAAAAATTATACTGAAAACTATGTTGAAAATAACGCATAGTTTGATACTGAAATTTAATTACGTCAATTAGATTTAATTGGTATCTTAAAGAGTTCATGCAATCAATTTACCTTGTGGGCTCGGCATGATGGGTGTACCTGGACCAGGAGGCCCGCCCGTCGAAGCAGGTGGGCCCTAAATTAACAAACAGATAAATCAATATGTCTCGTCACAAAGTCCGGATTTGCTTACCGCATAATTTCCAGGTGATGAAGATGAATAATTTATCTGTAACGGAGAAGACATCTACGAGAGTGAAATTAGGATTAATCAGAAATTTGTCGATATTCTCAGTTGTAATACCACAAGTGCTAGTGTGATTGTCGAAATAAGCTTGTAACAATTTTTTTACTCGGTAGAAATCACCACGAGTGCATCAAAAATTGCGACCAGAATAAACCACTCGTGCCCTGCGGGCACTCGTGATTTATTCAGGTCGCAATTTTTAGATGCACGAGTGGTTTTACCAATGAGTACAAAAATGAATGGTTGCAAGCTGTTTCGACAATGACTAGCGCGATTGGTATTTGGGAAGAGAATCTAACAAGAAAAACTACAACAACAACAAATATATAGTTCTGGATTTCACGAGATTTCGCGAGATTCCATGAGATTTCACGAGATTTTAAAGATTTCACGAGATTTTAAAGATTTCACGAGATTTTAAAGATTTCACGGAATTCACGAAATACCCGAGCCAATTAAATCCTGTGGAATCCCGTAAAATCTCGTGAAATCCCATGAAACATCGCCATTTTGGAATTGGGATGGAGTGGCTCGCTCCGACGGCTAATTGTTACAGAAGTGGATAAAACAAATTTATTTTCGGATATTTTTCATGGTGTTAAATAATCAAAACAATAGGCGCGCCGACCAATGAGATTCGACCAAAATTTAGAATTCAACGAATCCGCGCGTACGCTCTCGTCGATAGTTTTTACGAGTTAGATTCTCAACAAAAATGATTAAAAACAATCAAAAATCATTGAAAATTACCGAAAATTAATTATTATCAAAAATCATAAAAAAAGTTTCAAAAATTATATTCAACTACTCACCGAAGATGTGTTTGGTTGTTGCCACGGTCTTCCACCAGGGCCCCTAAAACATAAAATGAAAATTTTTGTAATTTAATTTTATTTTTTATTTTTTTAAAAAATAAAACAGTGGTTTGAATGTGTGTTCTCATTAGGAGTAATCAAGTTACACCATTTTCGCGTTTCTCGGTATAATATCAGATCACCTTAACCGAATAGAATAGAAAAAAACCTCGAAAAGTTAGCTGCTTCACACCTGGCACATTAATCAAGAAAATATGACGCTTGAAACTTGCAGTTAAGAATGATTTCTAAGCCAATTAAAGACCATAATTAGAAATTGCTCAGAATAGTGAAGTAAAACTATTGAAAAATAAATCTTTTTTGAAATCGCCATAAAACCAAAATTTTCCATATTCCATAATGTATATACATTTCTTATGCTTTTATGCGGATATCTTTTGATTTATCATGATTTATGCAGATATCTTTTGATTTATCATGATTTATGCAGATTTCGTACAACTTTTGAGATTTAAATCACTTACCAGTTAGAAATCAATCTACTTCTTACCACTAAACTAAACTACGAAACTTTAAAATTAAAATATTAAAAACACTCAAAAAAAATTTAAAAAAAGTGATCCAATAAAAATCAACCAAACAACAACTTTATAAACAGCCAAATCAAACTCTCCACATTCAAAATTCATCACCTTTCCCAAAAATATACCCCACAAAAAGAATATATACATACATAGACATTGGGGGCATGGGACCCGGCCCCATTGAACTGTTTGGTGGTGGACCTCGGATGCCCCCATAACTCCCTGGGTTCATGGGCCCCATTCCTGGCCCTCTTGGAGGATTCATGCGTGGATTAATTGGTGCCATTCCTGGTGGACCTAAACATAAAAAAAAAAAATTATTAATATTTAGAAAAAATTATAATTGACATTTATATCATTGTAGAAACAAAGCAAAATGAAAACTAACAATTATAATGATCTTTTCGTTATAATTTGAGAATTAAGTCTAGCAAGAAATCCCCATTTCCTTCTTTTGAAAAAAACAAGTGATGTGAAAATATAAAAAAATCACGCGATGCAATTATGTTCCAAGAAGATACTTTAGATTATTCCAGCTAAACTTGCCATTTTATTCAACACACGGAAATTTAATGACAGTAATTAATTTAAGATTTTATTTTTTTAAACCAGAAATTTTCATTTGAATTACTTCATTAAAAAAAAATGTTATTTAAAAAGTTGCTAACATAGAATTAAAAAGAGGGATAAAAAAAGAGATTTGTATAGGAATGAAGTTTTAGTGTTAATTGCGAAAATTTATTAGCAAATTCCAATTAGTTGTCGTTAAAAATTGCAATTTCGTGTGGATTATGGTGGGAAATGTTTAATTGGTGAGTTGATTTTATGGTTTTACCACTGATTACGTCTGTTATGACGTCATGTATTTTTTTTTGGAGATTTTAATTTATGATGTTATAAATTTTTTCAAAATTAGAGTTATGATATCTTAAAAAATCTGAATTTGTTTAGATTTTTAATTCCTGGTGCAATAAAATGTGTAATTGCATATTTATCTAAATTTAAATTTCAGATCTAATAAAATCTCCTTAATTTATTTTTAATTTTGATTTGTGATGTCATAAAATGTCCAAAAACAACAAATTCAACAAAATTTTCTTGTGTCGTCACAAAAATTTGTGATGTTATAAAATATCAAAATATCATAAAATTTCAACTTGTGACACTATAAAATCAAGAAATTTTAAAAATTGTAATTTTTTTTCTCATAAACTCCAAAATTTAACAAAAATTTAATTTGTGACGTCATAAAACCTCCAAACTATTATTTAAATTCGTATTTTTAAAATAACACCACTGATCCAGTAGTCACCGTTGAATTGAATTACATCATTTCTATAAATTCCATAAATTTCAACAAAATTAAATTGAATCATTTTTCCAAGTAAAAAAAAACTCTTTAAAACCATAAAAACCAAAAACCAAAAGCCAAATTAAACTTCTCAGAAATTGCATAATTCATCAAAAAAAAAAAAATATCCCATTACTCAACTATAACAAGTTATGCTAATAACTAAAATCCATAAAAATTTTTAAAAAAATAAATAAAAATTAAAATAAAAATCAAATTTTTAATTTCCCTTCACCAAAACTTTCTCACAATTTCTCCAAACCATTTAATTTAATTAATAAAAAAAAAAATAAATTAAAAAAATGTCCTAACCACAAAATGCCGCATCAATCTCCCGACTTGAAACTGATTCAGCGAGCCAATCAACTGACAGCTGAGAATTCTGGGACTAAAACTACCAGATGCAACCTTCTGATACCAACCACTAGTGGCCTCTGAGGCACAGAGTGAGCCGCAGCTCAAGCAAGGAAAGCTCGGTTTAAACTTATCACAACAATTTCTGTGTTTTCTTTTCCCATTTTGTTTACTCTTCAGGAATATTTACCTTCACAATATGCACAAATTGGATTACATTCCACAACAACGTAAGTCAACAATTGTCTTTACACTTTTTCGCATCTTATTTATTCATTTTTAGATCGAAAACAAATTTTATTTTCACATTTTTTATTTTTTTAAAAATATTTTTAAATTTTTTATTTTTTTTTTTGGTGTTGCAAAATTGATAATTTATTGGTGAAGCATTTTCGTCACTCGGCTCAATGCCACTTTGATATGAAGATTATTTTTAATCGGATTAAGACGTGTTCAAAAACTCGAAATATTAATGAGTTATAATGACAAACAAATCAATCATTTGGGCGTGGTTCAAATTCCTTTCAATCACATACTCAAAAACTAAATGGGTTCATTTTTTCCACTCCTCCTATCAAGTTCTTAAAGAACTACTGACACAAAAATCATTAAATTTAACATTATTGCTTTCAACCAAAAGAGAAAATGCTAGGAAAATGTTTAAAAAATGTTGATCCAACATTGCCAATGTCGTATTTAATCAAAATGAAAATTTTTGCACTTTGAAAAACGTTTAAAAAAAACTTTTATTAAAATTTAATCGCTCAAAAACCGCTTTAAAAAACATTAATGCAACATTATTTCAACATTATAAGAATTATTTTTGCACTTTGCACTATGACAAAAACGTTAAAACCAAAAAATAACATTGATAATTCACCTTTGACATTGTTATTTTAACCTAAACTCAACGTGTTTTCAACATTGTTGCACATTTTATTTGTTTTCAGCAATTTAAATTTGACATTTTTAACAAAATTAATTAAAAATTGATGCAAATTTGAGTTATATGAGCATTTTTATTTCCAATTTGTGTCAGTAGTATTTGAACAATGCGGATTAGCATATTATTAACTTGACATCAAAACTAATGTGAAAAGATGTCTGTTAGTTTATGATTGATCACGTACTCGTGTGATTGATCAAAGTTTGAAATGATTGGTTCTATATTCTATTACGGGTTTATCAGCTAAAAGCAGCCATGTGTCCATTCGATTGACCACATCACATAACAAAATGATTCATTTGTTAATATAAATTTTACACACGTAATTTTGTGTTCCCCCCCCCCACCCCTGTCATTATTATAATTTTTTTCTTCATTTTTTTACTCTTTATGCTAAAGATCATATTCCTATTCATTCTACGCATGTATTCCTCGGTTTTAAATTACTTCCATATTTTCTGCATATTTTCTCGCAGAATGCCAGTAATTTTTTGCCTCAAAAAAAGAGAAGAAAACACAATTTTTTTTTTTTTTTTTTTTTTTTGTAACAAAAAAACAACAAATTTTTTTGTAAAATCACAGTAATTTTTATAAAATTCCATTTTTATTTCTGATGACTCCAACTCTTTTACTCATAAAACAACAACAGCGATTTTTACAAATTGTTATGTATTTTTCGTGTGAAATAATAGCAATTTTTAAAATTTCCCGGACTTCCCTTTTTTTCACAAAACCAGAATTTTTTACACAAATTCTTGTATTTTTCTCACAAAATAACATCAAGAAAATAGTGTTAAAAGCATTAAATTAAAAAAAAAATCACAACAGCTAAACTCATGAATATCAAATCACCAATGTTATTGAATACAATATTGTAAAAAATTTAAAAAATACACTGTTATTGTATTTCTCGATTCAAAGGTCATCCATAGGAAAATATCAAATATTTTAGATGAAACATCGAAAATTTGTCAAAATTAATGTTGATAATAACGTAATACGTTAATATTACGTCATATTTGACCTAATTTTAACTCAATTTCGTCATAATTACATTAAATGATTAGAAATTGTAATAAATCAATTTCTGAAATGTATAAACGTCCTCCCGAAGTAAAAATCCACCCCTATAGGAATCTTGGGAAAAAATAAAAATAAAAAAGCCAAACACATGTTCGTAATTCAGTATCCTTTTAACTGCTATGACAACAAACATTGTAACATGAATAAGACAAATATTGGACATAAAACTGGAGATAAAAATTGAAAAAAAAAAATTTTCCCATAAGAATAACATGGAAAAACAATTCGAAATCATTTCCCACTGAAATACACTCATATACACTTCCCACTCCTATTGGTCAGTCACTATGCGTGCAACTTTTCATTAAAATAACTCCTTATCCAATAAAAAAAAAAAAAAAAAAATAAATAGAAATAAAATAAAACTACGCGGCACCACTT
>JH431978.1:226598-271688 GCA_000239455.1 Strigamia maritima | reverse complement strand
CGGCACCACTTTAACTTACCTTNCCATCCAACAAACTCAGCCCCGTCAACCTATAAAAAAAAAAATAAATAATATAAAAATACAACCAATTATATTATCAACTAATAAATATTTAAAAAAAATAAAAAAAAAAAATAATAAAATTTTTTTTATATATAATATAAATATATTTTTCCCTAAAATAATACATCTCGTATATCAGTCGAGATGGGTACAGATTAGCCAGATAACAAGACGAATGGCACTCAAAGTCGCAAACGTATTTCATTTTCAAAGTAACCTTTGTCAAAGCTCTGCACCAGACTCGCGAATAAATCAACTTGACAAATCTCTGGGCATTTGCTTGCAAACACAAGCATTCACTACTGTTTTTTTTTCCTTCTTTATTTTTTTTAAGGCTCCACAGCCGCATCTTCGTCATCTTAATTAGTTTGGGTTGAAAACAAAACAGCAACTACCATTATATGTTGTTGTTGTTGTTGTTGTTTTTTTTTTTTTTTAATTAGTTTCTTCAATTTCCTTTTTTTTTGCCCACTTTTAAATGAAAAGCTGAAATTACATTTTTTTCCCCCTTCAAAAATTTATAATAGAAGAATTCCAGAAAGAAAGAATAATCATTCAGCAGAAGGCAATTATAAAGTTGTATTTCAACACGGGGTATTTAGTTTCAACCTGTTTAATATATTCCTTTGCTCGGTGACAGATGTTAAAAGGTTGATGTTAATCTTGTTACCATTTAAAGTAAATAAGAGAAATAAAAATAATAATCAAGATTTGCCTTTAAAATCCACATTTCTTTCTGTCAACAACATGCCAATAGCTATTGTTCTAAAGTACTGTATACTACTTTTCCCATTACAGCGAATCAAAAAATAGTTCGCAATATTGAAGTTGTGAAAACGAGCAAATGACAATATGAAAAAATTCTAGATAAAAGCGAGAACAAATCGAGAATGTGCGAGATTGTCACCAGTTGGGACGTAAACCCATTTAACTCATTTAACATAAGGAATACCAACTGCGACGTTAGAAACAAACAACGCTCTTCTATAGTTGCCGCCCGATAAAAAACGCAACAACCATACCCTTGCTGATGCATGCAACACAAAACATAGTTCCTGCTCATTGTTGTTAAAAACCACATATTATTGTAATTTTTACATTTTACATGACAACATTATAAAATACCGTATATACTCGCGTATAAGTCGAGGATTTTTGGAACACATCTTGGTCTTTTTTGTCCAATCCGTTTTAAGTGGGGGTTGACTATAAGTCGCCCCCACTTAAAACGGATCAAGTATATATATCTCAGATTGGACAAAAAAGACCAAGATGGGTTCCAAAAATCCTCGACTTAAACGCGAGTATATACGGTAACACAATAATAACATTATTGTGTTTCTAATTGCCAGATTTACGACAACGACAGCAGGCCATGTTTTGATGTAGCGTACATCAGCATTCGCGATTGTTGTGCGCAGTTGGTGATGCGCCGTTCAATTTTAGCTTCAATTTTAGCATCAAGATATCGGGCGACGAATATAACAGTTGTCAACAATGTCCCTCACCAAGCTCAAATAAGCTGTTTAGGATAAAAAATGATTTTGTTAAACCTGTTGCAAAAACTTTAAAAAATAAATAAAATCGGTTAAGCCATTTTAAGGGACAACAAAATTTATTCAGCCGTACAATTTTTGATGTTATATAAACCCTTTAACCTTTACTAGTTGCTTCTAAACCACTTTTCGAACACAGATGATTTTGATAACCGTTTTATGAAAATAACATAGCCGACCGACAAAACATTTTTATTTCCCATTTTTCTTTAAAAAACAAAAAAAAAAAACAAACAAAAAAAAACAAAAAAAAAAACAACATAACACAATTAAATCAAAACAAACAACAAACTCTTTAATTTAATTTTAATTCATGGTTCCTTTAACCGAAGAAATTCAGAGACCCAGAACAGACCAAAGCGCACGCACTCGTGTACTTTTGGGTACAAAATAGACAATTTAACACCATTAGCGTGCTAAGGTGAGTAATAAAAGAAATCTGCTCGCGATTCAACATATAACCTCGTGTGGTTTTAATACCACTGCACCTAAGTACTTCCGCGTACGAGCAATTAACTTGTGCGCACGCAAAATGATTCACCCATTTGCACTCCTTGTGGTCGACATTTTTCCCCACTACAACTGCACTGTTAAAGTTCGAACTCATCATAGAGGCTGTATTACATTCATTCATTATTCCCCCAACACCATTTGCAGCAGCGCTTTAACTTGCCATCTGCACACAAATTTCAGCCTGCTGCACTTTGCTGCCACAAGTGCCAGTTGGCAGAACAAAGTGGAAGAAATTGTGGAAGAAACTGTCGTGGCTTTGAGTGGTATGTGGAGCCAGATGTGCTGTGCTGGCACCCGAACTCAAAACACGCGTATCACAATTCCAAACCACCATGTTTGGAAAAAAAGTAAATGGATTTGATTATAACTTTAACTTTCGACGACGACTTATTCGACCCCCCCCCCCTCTAAGTTCACACCACGTGATTTTCGCAATGTATTCTGGGTAACTCGAGTGCACTTGGTATTCACCTGGAGTTGAATTGTCGATTTATCATGCTGGAGCAGCAAAAAATGCAGCAGATGAGATGACAGTAAATAAATCTGTACTCTGTGAAGTCGAAAAATTATTTAAAGAGTTTACGACATCAAAAATTTTATGACTGGATAATGATTTTTTTTTGTAGTTTCCAGAACATGTTAAAAAAATCTAATGCCGTAAACCTTTTAAACACTTTCTTCAGAAATAATATTGTAGTCTGTCCGCATAACTGAATAGTGCATATCAAATTGGCTGAGACCTTTTCACACAACAATATATTCCAAAGCGAGGTCACATGATCTCATCAACAAATGATTAAACATGTATACTATTGTTAATTCTCTTGAATTCCTTCGACGTTTCCATGTTCAGACAACTAATTCCTCACTTTACCCGACAACCGCAGACAGATCAATTATTTAGTTTGAGGTACTCAGTCGAAAAAAAAAAACCCCAAAAAAACCACTACACACCTTGCCTTGTGGGATCCATACTGTTAGGCATCATTGGTTGACCGGGAACTGTTCCTGGAGTCTAAATTAAACAGGCAGAAATAATTTATTAAATTTTACATACTAAGTAAGCCTTTCGAGCCAACCAGAAGCTTTTTATGGATAATTCAACTTACTGCATTAAAATCGTTGGCCATTTGAGGCATCCTAACACCTGGCCTTGGTCCTCCAGGATATCTAGGTGACATAAAGGGCTGAAAATATAAAACAAATTTAAAAAAATAAAATAAAAAACACAATAAAAATAGCAAAGTGATGCAAACCCAAAGCTCCCAGAGTTTAATCAGCTCAAATAGATAATTCACATGCTATAAGTAAACTAGAGCTATTGACATAAAAAGAGTTTCTCCCACAAATATAGACAAGTTTTCTTTTCATGTAAGCAAACAGAGTAAGACATAACAAGTCAAGTCACATTCCCACATGCAATCTTAAAGCTTAAAGAAGTCCCCATGAAGGCATAAAGATGAGAGATTGTGTGCCGCTTGCCAAAAAAAATTTCTGGATTTTCCAGAGAAGAAAAAAAATAGTCTTCGACGTAAAAAGAGTGATTAGAAGCGAGTCTTTTAAAGATCTATTGTTAGAAAGGCATTTTCTCATTATCCTGATTGACTTAGGCAATTAAACAAATTAAAAAATACTTTTACTTTATTAGTTTGCAGGTGGATTATAATTCGTTTAATTTCTTGCATTACGTTACGTCCCAAGTAGCAACAATCCCAAAGATGTGTTCGTAAGACGTTTTGTAAACATTAAAATGTCAGAGTTTGTCAATGATTACAAGAAGTAAATATAGTTTTTGTGCTAATGGTCTATAACTAATTTCAGTTTCTTTTTGTCAGTTTATTGCTGGATTCTCACTTGCGGTAAAATCGTGCGATTTTATTGCGTTTTGCAGTTTTTTAAAACTTATTTTGCCTCAAAATTGCGCTATTTTTAAAACTGAAAATTTTTCTAGGTTCTCACATGCAGCAAAAACACAGAAAAACCTAGAAAAGTTTTCAATTTTAAAAATAGCGCAATTTTGACGTTTGTTTTCCGCGCGGAATTCGCGCGATAATGCGGAAAAATCGCAAGTGAGAACCCAGCTTATGGCATGTATGGCTGTAGTAGTCGCTTCTGCCGGTAAACATAATTCTCTCTCTCAAGATCAATTTGTCCTACCAAGTTAAGATTTAGTGACAAAAGACAATCAGTTCTTAGAATAGAAACTAACCATGAACAAAAGCAACTAATTTCATAATAAAATACTTTTCAGATTTAAGACGTGTATGGCCTAAGTTGCTGCTTGCATCTATAAACTTAATTCTCTCTCTCTCTCTCTCATAATAAAATACAATTAAAACACTATCATTCAGGATTGTTCTAAAATTTTATCTGCTTCTTGAAACAAAATATCTCCTAAAATGTTATCAGGAAAACACATTTTTCTGTTTTATTCTTGCGTGAGATTAAATGAGAAAGCCGACCTCCCAAAAAAAAATACCACTGCCATTTCATTTGGCGTTTCAAATGGAACCACGAGTCAACTAATGCCTTTCACAACCAGATTAAATTACTCGTTCCCTCAATTAATTTCCTGCCTCCATCCCCAATTCATCTAAAAATAATCTACCTATTCTTCTTCTTCTAATCTCTTGCACATGCACATTGATACAACTAATCCGAAAAATATATATTAAAAGAAAATTGCAAAATTTTCTATTTCTAACCACATTTTTTTTTATATCCAGACAATTCACACTTTCAAGTGTATCATTTCCCAAGAGGTTCTCCCCCCTTTAGCTTTCAATTTCTTGTCTTGTCACTGGGAGCAAGTTTCATCAAGAAAGTCTAATTAAAGTCTCTTTGGTTTCCACACTTTCTCTCTCTTTCTCTTTCTTTCTCGCTTCTTCAGCCAAAGGAGATAAAAGACAGAACGGACATTCGCTATTTTCATTAATGTCATCTGCCAAAAACAGACAACTCCTAAGACTTGTTTATCTATTTTTTATCCTACATCGTCCATGTTTTTTTTTAGAACTGGAGATTTTCAAATCCACAACAAATCCCCTACAAATCTAGCAAAGAATGGCAGAAAAGGGTTTACGACATAAAAAATTTATGGCTGAATAATTTTCGACAGCCCTTAAAATGTCTAAATGATTTTTATTTATTTTTCTAGTTTTTAGAACGCGTTTAAAAAAAAATCACTTTACATCTCAAACAGCTCATTTGAGCTTGGTGAAGGACATTGTTGACCACTGCTGGCTGGGTACTGTTTCTGATGTCACGATTGGTATTCTCGATGTTAAATGCATACAGTTTAAGTCCCAACTGGTAACAATCTTGCTTTTACATCTTTTACATCTCACTTTTTTTTATTGTCATCTATAATACTTGCTTGAACATCATGTTTAAACCTCAAAAACGTTTGTTAAAAAATGTGAAAAAATTTACATAAAGGTTTTAAAACATGCTTGATCCAATGATCCAATAGACTAATAAAAAATTGATGTTGTCAACCTTTCAAAACAATTGTTTGTAATTAGTTTGGAACCTATCAGATCGACAGATTGTTTTCCAAAAGTTAGTCATGTTGTGAAGTAGCATATTGCTCATTCTTATTTGGTTTGTACTGTATACTCCATTCCCCATAACAGCCCTGCAATTGCCAATCTTCTTTGAAATTACCATCTTTCTAAATCAAACTGAATGTATTGGGAAAATTCTTAGAATAAATACACAGATCTTCAGAAATAACAAATCACGTATATTTTCTATAATCTCGATTCAACTAAATTGTAAGCACAGGTCCAACACTCCAACTCGATAATATAAGCCTCTAATGCATGAGATTTTAAGTATTAGCGTGATAAAATGCACTTATCAACAATCGTGTTGAAATGAGCACTTAATTTGAGGTAAAGGTAATAGAACTAGAAAATTGCACATCCTGTGCACATTAAGTTAAACAAAAAAAAAAAATGTTCTGTGTTGTCTTGAATGTAAATTTTATTTTTAAACATACGAACCCATTAAGTGTGTGACCCACTTAATGTTCTCCAACGACGCTTTAGGAAAAGTTTTCCCCGCAAAAGCGTAATAACTTTTTTCGAAAGTGCTATGAAAAGCTAAACAACTTGAAGTACTTCAAGTATTAAAGAAGAAGCAAAAAAACATGTATAATCCCAGGGGAACGGCAATCAGTATCAGCGTGTCAGAGATTCGAATCTTTCAAACATTTTTGGAGTTTGGAAAGATAAAAATTTGAACTTTGTAGTCTGAATAGTATGATTTGATTATGTTTTTCTCTACTGTCTCTTGTTGTTGTAGTACTTGTTTTATAGGTAATATTGGGTTTATTTGTTCTTTTATTAACATATTATGGCGTTTGCAGCATTGGTAGCCGTTTGGGCTGTGGTAAACTACATTCTCACTCTCTCTCTCTCTCTTTAAATAAAATTTTAGAAATTTTGAATGAAATTTAAAATTTGAATTTTTTTTACTACAGTCGCCGCCCGCTAACGTGATGCTTAAATTGAACTGCGCATCGCCATCTGCAATCACACTTTACTTGAATGCTGATGCATGATACGCAAAACATAGTCCCTGCTCGTTGCCGTAAATGAAATCCAAATAAACATATAAAGTCCATAATTATTGTTAAGGTGCATTTTCATTTGCGAGAGAATTTCTCGCGCCACAATAAAAATCACGCTTACAAAAAAAATACGCGCTAACAATCGCGCTGCTCTAAAAATCAAGCTCTGGCTTGAGCATTTTCATTAGAGTTAGAGCTAAAAGAGCCACTTCTCGCTTTCAAAAATTTTGTAAATATCAGTTGACATTTCATGAAAATATACATTAGTGTGAAATGTTTCGCATCAAATATTGCTGAATTTATTATTTTTTGGCTTTTCTGGATGTGGATGGCATTGATTAATCAAGATTAAAAATTCAAGTGGAGGAAAAAAAATCAGCACCATTTGCAATAGTGGGTGGAGCCTGTTCAAATGCCAAAACTATTGGTTCAGATTGTCACATGGCGCGATTTTGTGAGAAAAGCTAGACTTGACAGAAGTGCGCGAGAAACAGAATCGCGCCAACAATCGCGGGCCTTTGCAAGTCTAGCTTGCATGAAAATGAACAAGCATGCAATTTTTGTCGCGCGATTATTGAAAAATCAGCGCGAGAAATGGCATTTCTCGCAAATGAAAATGCACCTTTACTTTTCATGTTTTTAATCAGAATAATATAAAAAATAACAATAATTAAGTTCTCGTGTTTGTTATGGTCCAATTTACAACCAATGGTTGTGCGCAGTTCAATTTAAGCATCATTTTAGCGGGCGGCGACTGTCTAATTTTGATTCTAGTCAGAGATTCAAATGTCATACCACTTGGATATGTAAAAACAATTGTTTGCAAAAGTGAAGAATTCATTGTTGATTTTAATGTCTTTATTTGTTATAAGATACAAACAGGATAATCAAGTCGCGACTCATTTACATTAGTAATTTATTTATTCAGTAAGCACTGCTCTTTGCAAAACACACCTAATCAAGTTATTAAGTACTCTCAACTCAAAATCTATTTACATGCCACTTACCAGCAAAGTGCAAATCATCATCCTTGAGATTCTTTCTTGTCAGTAATTTTGCCAATCATTCTCAGTTTATGACTAATTGTGCATACAAGCTTTTACAAATGCATGTTTGTCCGTTTTATTATCTCAATGATATAAATTCTTGTGGTAGTTTAGTTTTAATCGCGTTTCTTCCGACTGCACAATTAAAGCCGCAAGACGTTTACAACTAAATTAGCTGCATTGAGACTAAGCTGCAAGTGACTTCATTATTAACCTTCAAAGCCCCATCCTATACCACAATTGTGACCAGCTGCAGTTGTGAATACAAATTTTTTTAAAAAATCTGAAATTTGCAGTAGCTGTTAAGAATATGCATTTACATTTTCTAAATTAATTTCATTGCAATCAGGCATAAAATAAAAAAGTTATTGTAAAAAGAAAAAACGGTCCCCTTAAATTCCCAGCTTAAGTTTTTGGTTGTTTTCACTGCAAATTTTACTCTAGTGAGAGCGCTTTTAGAATATTGCGCCCCCTATATATAAACTAAATAACCATACACAGCATTACCCCTTCATCTTTGAAACACATGGTCAACTGAGTTAATGTGAAACTAATTGCAATTTAAATTAAGTTGATATAGAAAATTGTTATTATAAATAAATGATTAAAAACACCTTGCATGCTGTTTAAAACAACATTTTGACCGCATGTCTTTATTATCACAATTGGTGACACCTAGTGTTGGTTGGAGAAACCATGATAACATCACTAAAGCGCTTCAAAGTAGAGACTCCAAATGGTCACAATTGTGACCATTAATCGGGCTCTATGTTGTTCCAAAATTTCAGGGCTTTGAGGGTTAATGAATGCACTTATTTGACTTTTGACAGAGCATGTAATTTATAACAATACTAAATGGCAACTGATCGAACAAGTGACTTCAAAAAAAATTTTGGATGTAATATCTGTAATGGTTAGTTCACATTGAACGTAACGTAACATAACTTAACAACAACTTAACGTAACTTAGGAAAAGTAACGTATGATTTTGTTCACACTGTTTGTAGACAGTAAATGTAAACCGACCAATCACGCAATTTCTCATTCCATCACATTTTTTTTTCTTCAAGAAGCAGCTGTCTTTTCATTACGTTACGTTACTTCCTACTTCAAAATCAATTTCGAAGTAAGAACTTAAGTTTTTTACGTCTGTGATTTTAAAGCCACAATGCATTGCGCAGCCATTTTACATTGCATAATGGAGTGGTGTGAACCCCAATGTGAACTAACCATAACTAAAGTTACTCTCAAATACGATTTTTAAGACATATGATTTGCACAATTTGTCAAAAAAAATCAGCAGAATTTTTCCTTTAAAGATCTTAAATTTACAACCTTGAATAAAAGACCTGCAATGTTCATCTCAAATCATCGGCCAAACAGGTTTTGTGTTTAAACTAACTCCGTACCACCTGGTAGTCTATATAGTGATATCACAAATTACCCAACTCAAGTTCCAGTCTTCAAACTGCTATTAGATTTTTTAGTGTTAAATTACACCAGAAAGATTATCATTTTAACAATTAAATTTCTATCCTAAAGCCTTGTGATATGCCCAACCAATGGGAGTTTGTTGCAAGCAGGCATAACCAGAGTTAAACAGACTTCTAGTGCCACATTTCTTGCCAAACTTCAAATTTATTTTGTCTATTCTTCCCACGTTTGCAAAAACTAAATTTAAAAAAAATAATATATATATATATATACAAAGCAATAATTGGCATTGCGAGAGTAGTTTTATCATCTTAATTCACCTCACACCATTCACACAGCCTATTATTATCAATTAATTGATGTGCTCACATTTCGTGACTGGATTACATGACTTGAATACAATTCTAATTTCATAAAGTATTTAAAAAAAAAAATTCACTAATGTATGAAACTTTAGACATCACTTTTTTTCTTCTAATTCGAATAAAAAAATTATCCATTTTATTGCCTCACTCATCTATTGCTATTTGCACCCAGCAACGGTTTATGACCATCAATAAAAATTTCATTGTTTATATTGTACATATATAAAAAAGAATAATAAAAAGATCCTTCTTTCAAAAATTCCAACATGGAGCAATTTGGTTTTCATGAAACATCGCAATCAGCTAAGCTTTACAGAGTTCAGACATCCATCTTGGATTTTTCTTGATGAACTGACACTTTTGTTACATATGTGACTTGAGCTGTTTTTTTTTTTACATTGTTCAAAATAAAAAATGGTTGAGAACCCCTGGATTATACATTCATTATTTTCACTATCGGCTGTCCGAAGTGTTTATACTTTGAAAAACTTAAAATTAGACTTGTTTACATGCAACTCCAGCATAAACTGATGAACGACACATTACACAAATGCTGTACAACGAATTACTAATTCAGTGAGCAAATTTCCAGCCACATGAAAAAAAAATCTTGCCGAATGATTGTTACAAAGCACAACTTGATTAAAAATTCCCCACATTCTTATATGAAAAAATGAAAAATTTTAATTTCAAACATTCCAAAAACCAAGCAGCGAGAAAACGAGATGAAATTCCGCAAATCCAAACCATCGATTTCAAAAATTTTAAAAAAGAAAAAAAAAGAAGAGAGAAAAAAAAAAGAAGAGAGAAAAAAAAAAAAAAAACAATTGTCAGGATCAAGTTGAGGTTCCACAAAACCGGCCGAGCAAACTACAGAATGACAATCAGCTAAATTAGGGCCCAACAATTCCACAATTTACCGCTACGTGCAAGCGCCTCCAGTAACCTCGCCACAGCCTTCACTCAGACGCAGTCGAGCTCTGACTCGCGCCGGTCGCTGCATCTCTTTCCTACTCTCCGCACACTCCGGGATTAACAGCCCAGCAATTCCAACACCACTCAACATCAGGTAAGTCGATTTTTTTCACTTAAAACTCCATGAAAATCCCCAATCAATCCCAAAAGACAAAAATTAATTACCCATGCCAACGACCCAACATAGACATCCAGCCAATTTGGCCTCTTCCTTTAATTAAGCTCTCATTCAGTGGTGGTAATCCATCATGTTGGCCAACTGGGCTTTACTGATAGCCAATCGAAGTGGAATCTAGCCCGATTGATCGTGGATATATTGACCCGCACTAAGACTGCTGTGCCCTTACCGCTTCCAAAAGATACTCGATACTCGTACTATTTTATTCGACTTAGCATGGTCATGACCCCCAAAGGCAGAATGTCTGTCCGGAATTGGCAATAAATCCAACTGACAGACAGTTTTCATTAATCAAGAATGAAAGTTAGATGCTCGGCGGCTCCTCCAAAGGACACGAAACAAAATGATGTTGCTATGCGAAAACAAACTAGTTTTGTATTGTCGTTTTATTTGTTTAAAAAAATGTACAAGTAGTTAGTCCCATGACATTCGTAGTTAACTGGTCTAAAGTTGGCATAACATTACTATTTCTGATACCAAATAATAGTGTTTCAATAGGTGCATTCAATCTTCACCCTTTCATGACCAACACGTTTTTTTTTCTTCCCAAACCTGGCGCTATTTATTAATCCATTAAGCTAATCTAAGGTAGAATGCAAGTGAATAGTTATGTGTTAACTTTGAATTTAAAAAACCCACTAAAATGGTTCCATCTTGGAAAAATACAGCTTTTTGTAGTTTTAGTGTTATTTTGCAATTGCACCCATTGCATTAGTACTGAAAAGATTAAAAGCAAAGTCAACTTTCCAGACTTTTGCTTTTATTGGTCAGATTTAATATGTCAGTTTCAGTATGTCAGATTAAAGATGTGTGTGGCCTAAGTAGCCACTTGCGTCTCTAAACACAATTCTCTCTCTCTCTCTGTCTCTCTCAGACTTTCGCAGCATATTTTGTCATGATTAATTAAAGTAACCAGGTAACATAAAATCGTGAGGCAAAATGAGTCGTAAAGCCATGGAAGGCTCTAAAATCGACTTTAGCATCTAGTGATTTTTAACATTTCACCTTAAGTATTCTCATTTTTCATTGTTTAACCTGAACCACCTCTAGAGATGGATCCGGCTTACCTGAAATTTAAGTAAAGACTTACCCAAATCCGTCCTGTTGATACAGAAATTCTTATAATAAAAACTTCCATTTTAATGCATATTACTTCATTTCAGATAATCTAAGCTAACACTTAAATTATACTTAAATTTCTGTTTACCAACAATTACTTTTTAGCTAAGTAATTGCTTTGCTCAAACATTTTAGTGAATTGATGGGCCCAATATCGCTTTCTTCAAAATTTTTACGTAAACTCTAAAAAAAAATAGTACTGTAGTCAAGTATAAACAATTTATTTCCATTTATTCATTCAAACTATGTTTTAAAACTTTTTCCCTTGGCAGCTGCTGCCATCTACCGAACCGTTCCTCAATTACAAGTTTGCCCAACACATACTAGATGGCGCCACCAACCAAACTGCATATTTCTTGTTAACAAATCCCGAGAAAACATTTACTAAGTTTACATGAAAGCGCTTTTCTGGAAAATGACGTCATCATTCATCGAGTGGAAAAGTGGAAACTAGAGTGAATACTTTTCCACTTGAGAAATGATGACGTCATTTTCCAGAAAAGAGTGTTCATGCACTCTCCTCTCACTTTTCATTTCCACTGATGCCGCCAGGATATGAATCTTTTTTTTCAAACTTATCCCACACCAGTACCCCACCTGTTGGCAACTTCGTGCACCTCATCTCTCATTATGTATAGCCT
The DNA here is from genome assembly GCA_000239455.1 of Strigamia maritima. NCBI lineage: Eukaryota > Metazoa > Arthropoda > Chilopoda > Geophilomorpha > Linotaeniidae > Strigamia > Strigamia maritima. The sequence goes on along the minus strand of JH431978.1, from coordinate 259,222 downwards.
CAATCCAGACTTTTTCATTTTTTTTTCTTTCAGCTTCTCCGCCTTACCTGATTCTGCATCATCTGATTGTGTGGGGGAGGAGGCTGTGGATGAGGGGACGGCTGAGAAACTGGATGTTGTGGCGGTGACGGCCTCATCTGAGAATTCTGCGAGAATAATTACAAATTGATAAATAAATGAATAAATAAATAAATATTTTTTTGGCAACTTACAGGGAAGAACCCAGGTGGCATTGGCCCCCCAGGCATACCGTCCGTGGGGGGCATTTGTCCTAGTGGACTTGGAGCTGCTGCATTCTGAAAATAAATAATTTATGTATTTTTTTTATATAATGTTTAGATCGATAAATTTCCAGATTTCAGAGCATTGGATTTTAGAAGTCAATTGAAAAGGTCAATTTTCAGGATTAGAAAACATTATATAAGGGTCCTTTGTTGAATGGATTTTTTTTGTCAATATGGTGACGTCATTGGGGTATTTGAGTCATAAAGAGTGATAATTTTAAAATTGCTTTAAAATGTACATAAAAAATGAACATCATTTTGACATTTTATTTTGTTAAAAATAAATCAAAATTTATTAATCAATTTTATGAGAAAATTGAATTTTCAAAGTGATAACTGTTAGTAAAAATTCGATTTACTGTTAAAAACTCGATTTTACCATTTAAAAACTCTATTTTACCATTAAAAAATTCGATTTTACTATTAAAAAAATTCGATTTTACTATTAAAAAAATTCGATTTTACTATTTAAAAACTCGATTTTACTACTAAAAACTCGATTTTACTACTAAAAACTCGATTTTACTTCTAAAAACTCGATTTTACTACTAAAAACTCGATATTACTATTAAAAACTCGATTTTACTACTAAAAACTCGATTTTACTACTAAAAACTCGATTTTACTACTAAAAACTCGATTTTACTACTAAAACTCGATTTTACTACTAAAACTCGATTTTACTACTAAAAACTCGATTTTACTACTAAAAACTCGGATTTTACTACTAAAAACTCGGATTTTACTATTAAAAACTCGGATTTTACTATTAAAAACTCGGATTTTACTATTAAAAACTCGGATTTTACTATTAAAAACTCGGATTTTACTATTAAAAACTCGGATTTTACTATTAAAAACTCGGATTTTACTATTAAAAACTCGGATTTTACTATTAAAAACTCGATTTTACTACTATTTTTCTACTAAAAACTCGATTTTACTACTAAAAACTCGATTTTACTACTATTTTACTACTAAAAACTCGATTTTACTACTAAAAACTCGGATTTTACTACTAAAAACTCGGATTTTACTACTAAAAACTCGGATTTTACTATTAAAAACTCGGATTTTACTATTAAAAACTCGGATTTTACTATTAAAAACTCGGATTTTACTATTAAAAACTCGGATTTTACTATTAAAAACTCGGATTTTACTATTAAAAACTCGGATTTTACTATTAAAAACTCGATAACAACACTGTACATTCATCCCTATCAACTAATCAAATCCCTCAAAAATCCAATCCCAACCCCAATTATCGATACAAAAACAATCGATTCCCAATTGCATCACTTCACCCCATTAACCAAATTAGCAGAAAAATTTCTCAACATTCCAAAACAAACAAAATCCATTCCTCATCACCCCACCAAACAAAAAACAAAAAAAACAAAAAAAAACCAAACTACTGAAAAAAAAAAACAAAAAAAAAAAAAAAATAATCAAAATATTTCTTAGCCCGGATCTAGAATGAAACCTTGTTTCACCCACTGCCTCTTCCCCTTTTGCAGCAGGTCAAAATGGACCAAACCACACTCAAACTGTCTTTATTGCCACAACCTACTCCCCCCTATCCCTACGTAGTGAACATTCCACTCCCATAATTATTTCATTTTCAACCCTATTCCCCCACCCCAACCCCACAAACAAAAAAAAATAAATAAAATAAAAAAAAAACCCAACAAAAAACCTAAAAATCAACAATACAAAATGTCGGACACAACAAAGACGATGCGCAACAGGATGTCTTAACGTACTTTCTTCACACATCCATATAAACACGTGTTGAATTATTCCCAATCGCCATAACCTCACCCAGCACCCCTAGTGACGGATTATCCAATTTAGTTCCTCGAAAAATTCCATTTTTCAAGAATTTTTCGAGTTTTTCACCCGAAAAAAAAATTAATGAATAAAAAAAAATAAAAAATAATAATAATAAAAAAATCTCGAGCGATCATTCCAGGTGTGAAGGGAGGCGTATCGGGCGACGCAACAGCCTGGCAAGCACACAACGGTGGGAGTGCAACCAATGAATCGCACAGTCCTCAACTGCCTCTATATTGATTTTTATTTTTGACCTCGTGTACACACAACTGACTCGGCAGCTGCTGCCCCACCTTAACTTAAGTCAGGATAATAAAATTTAAAAGTGAAAACATTTATATTCATTTATAATAAAAATTTTAACTAATTAAAATTATAACTAATCAAAATTAATAAAAAAAAAAAATTTTAAAAAAATATAATGAAATTTTATATGCATTTAGATGAGATAAAATCGTCGATTTTTATAGTTTGTTTTTTTTTTTTACACATTCCTTGTTTATTAAAAATCAATTTACTGATGTTATAAAAGGTCAATTTTTATTTTTTTAAAAATTAAATATTTAAATCGTTTTCCCGCCGCGCGATGGCAGCACAAGCGGAAATTACATTTTGATATTTAAAAATTTATTTAGTTATTCTTTTTTAATAGAAAATTCAAATTATTTTCATATTTCATACATTGAAATAAAAAAATAAATAGTTTAAAAAAAAAATAAAAATAAAAAAAAAATTCTTCTAATAACTGTACCGACTCCTTCTAAAACGTTCAAATTTCTGCCGGCAAAGATCAACAAGTGGGCGACTGCTCGGCAACGAACTCATCGCATCAAATCTCGAAATTATTCCACCGCCCACTACGCATCCCAATTTCATATATTCAGTTAAGGTCCATCGCAACATGTAAACCACTTTGAGTGATTGATAAAATAAATTTAAAAAAAAAAATACCATTTAATACCCCCAAAAAATAACTTTTTCCAATTTTTTGTTTTGCATTGTTAAACACCCCCCCCCCACCGAATTTCACTGCAATATTCATGACCCCCATTGAAATCTGCACCGATTGATGTATCCACACATCAAATTCTTCCCAAAACCAGCAATTTTACACCCAAAAACTTGACATTTTCAATTGTAAACAAAATTCTTCGTGCTTCAATCCTGCACGGTACTCAATCATGAAAATTTTCGTGTAAAACCCTGACATATTTCGTGAGTTAATACTATTTCTGGTGTTAGGATCAACAGGTATCCTAGCAACCCAGATAACAATCCCTACGTGCAGTGTGGGACTCTTAAAAAAAAACAAAAAAAAACAAACAAACATAAATATCAAATAAAAAAAATTTAAATATTAGAAGCAGACCGATACCCAATTGGAAATTCACTTGAGGTATCGTCCTATGTGATTATGGAAGAATTTAAATGCCGAGTGACGTCACCCAGTTAAAAAAATCAATTCAAAATGGCAGTGACAAAACAGCAATTACGTAATCACTAGAGGAAAATTTCCTGGTTTTCGGTAGTCCGTTGTCATGGCAACTAGCAGAATTTACCGACACGTGTAATGGTCGTTAAAACCCGCATGATGCAATTTTTTTGAAAGACTAGGATCTCATTTGTTTATTTTTGTCAATTAAGTTGCGTAACAGCTAAACAAGAGTCAAGCAGGATTAAACGCCCATCTTTAATAGTTGCTCTTTCCGGTTTGACCCGTCAACTGTTAAGACCTGACTTTTGACTTTTTTTTATACGTTATTAGTCTTTTAGAAAATCGATTCAAATATCAACAAAATATCATGAAAACATCGATACAAGATCAAAAACAGCAAAAAAAATATCGATCAAAGGCCAAAAACAGCAAAAAATATCGATCAAAGGCCAAAAACAGCAAAAAATATCGATCAAAGGCCAAAAACAGCAAAAAATATCGATTAAATAAATCAATCAAAAAACCAAATACAAATATCGATAAATAACTCGACCAAAATATTGACTACATAAACTAAAATATCAATTAAAAAATATCGAATTCATTCATCCAGTTATCGATACCTAAGATAACTGCCCTTTTCAAATCGACTACAAAATCGAATTCAACGAAAACAAATCAATCTTTTCAATGAAAACCTTTCTTGCATTTAATTGTTTAAATTATCCTCAATACAAAATCCTGGCTATATACTGTGTATAGGAAAAATCAAATGAGTCTACACCTAGTGAAGAGCTACCAAATCAAACGGAGCCTAAGTACCTTTTAAAAACCAATGCCTGACCCAAGAGCATTTTGTGGGACAACTTTCGTATTAGGACCCAAGTGGGGCATTTGCATCCAGAACAAGAAAAACCATAGAAAACCTAGTTAAGAGTCTTGGAGATGGGTAGATGGCAAAAAAAGAGCTATTTTGTGGTGGTAAGTAAACTTTTCAGATTTTTTTAAGTGGTAACACAAAATGAAAAAAAGTTGAAAATCCCTGCTGTTTTATTTTATTTCTGGGAAAAAAACCTTGAGAAACCGAGATATGGTATCCAAAAATACAAACCAGACCTGCTTAACTTCTGTGTTCTAATGAGAATATGGGAATATGTGATCAGTTTAGCGAGTCGTTCCTATCCATCGAAACTACCGAACCATAGACCAGCAATTCTTAAACAAAGACTGGCAATAACTTTCTATTACTGTTCACAAACCACACAAGAAGTTCAAGTTATGTCTTCTTTTGTAATTTTTCATGTGCTATTAAAATAGTTTTCTCTAACCTAATACTAGACCAATGACCGGTGCTCCACAGACCACCAATTTGAGATCTGCTGTCACAGACAAGTACTTGTTAAAGATATCACCCCATAGTCTTTTAAAAATGTCCAAAACAAAGTAAACTGAAAATAGCTTAACTTCCTAACCTAACTTGTTCATTGTTCTAATGCCATGTTCGCACTAGAAAGTTATGCTGGAGACACACCAGGCGCGAATCGCATCGCTTTGCGATTTTCAATCCACTTATTTCCGGTTAAAATCGCCTTTTGCCAAGCAATTTTCAAAGTACATGCTGCCAGTACTTTTTTGATTGTGATTCCAAATCGCAGCCAATCAAGAGCAATTTTTTAGGGTCAGTCAAAATCGCAAAGCAACGCGATTCGCATGATCCGCGCCTAGTGTCTCCAGCATAAGCCTAGGTTCCCACACAACAAAAATCGCGCCATTTCGTTTTGCGTTTTGCCTCAAAATAGCGCTATTTTTAAAAATTTTAAATTTTTCTAGGTTTCCACATGCAGCAAAAACACAGAAAAACATTTAAAAAATTTCAATTTTAAAAATAGCACGATTTTGAGGCAAAACTCAAAATGGAATCGCGCGTTTTTTGTGTGTGGGAACCTAGGCTAAGGCTAGGTTCCCACACAACAAAAATCGCGCAATTTCGTTTTGCGTTTTGCCTCAAAATCGCGCTATTTTTAAAATTTTAAAATTTTCTAGGTTTCCACATGCAGCAAAAACACAGAAAACATAGAAAAATTTCAATTTTAAAAATAGCACGATTTTGAGGCAAAACGCAAAATGGAATCGCGCGTTTTTTTGTGTGTGGGAACCTAGGCTTAGGCTAGCTTAACTCGCTACTCTAGGTTTAAAAATGTAGTGCAAACACATCTGATTTATCTTAAGCTAGCTTTACCTAGTTTGGAAAACTGGATAAGCTAGTTATAGGCTAACTGGCATGTGATGTCATGCTCCCAGAATGCATTGCCATTGATAGTCAAATCAGCCATTTTGTTTCCATTAATTATCCCTGAACTTTTTGCTGAGTAGTGTTTGGACTAACCTTAAACTATGTATAGGTGCGAACAGTCTGGCTAGACAACATTTAAGCTAAGCTAGTTTCTGTTAAGCTAAGCTAGCTCAAAGTTTAACTTAGTATAACTTTGCACTAGGAAAAATTCTCTGGAAAGCAGGAATTTTGGCCAGGTTAGCTACTTCTACTTATAAGTAGAAAGGGGGATTAAAACTTCTTTTGTTTTTTTTTTCCTTTTGAATCTCCTCCTCCCTATTTACAGTAGATCAGCTACCTCTATTTCATCATAACCCCTTCAAAACCATGAGTTGTGTTTTTGCATCCTAAAACATAAAAAAACCTTATAAAAACAATAAAAACATGTCAGAGTGTTATGTTTCTGACCACATTCATGGACATTTTGACTTCTTTTTCAAATACAGTACTTTTAATTTTCACTAGACTTCTCTTATCACTTTATTGGGGGATTGGTTGGGCTTCACCTAAGGTTTTTCCTCGGTCTCTTCTGTGTAGTCACGCCACTGTCGCCCAGACGTTTCATACAGACCTCCGGATTCCGGAAGCGAATAGATGTGCGCTAAACTAAGCTCAGTTAGTTACAGTTCTAACCAGTGCATCCAAATAGCTTCCAAAATGGAATAAATTGAATTTAATGCGACAATTTGTATTGGAAAATCCTTACAATTACAATTAGACTTACCTAGAAAACGAATACATTCAAGATTTTCTCGGTAGAAATGATTCTGCATTACGTGGACCCACTTTGTTCCAACCTCTGTACAGACTATGATTAGCATTTGGTCTCTTTCATTACATCCAAAATAATGAAGAAAAAATCTTCTAAACAATTTCGGCTTTATTTATTCTCTTATCATCTTTAAATTGCACAAAATTATTGATCCACCATGAAGTTTAAAGAAGAAAAAAAAAACGCCCAAGCTAAATAAAATATATTTTACCTAAGTTTAGAAAGTAGACAAATCCAAAGCAAATGTTACCTTACTACTGCTATCTCACCAGTAGTGCTAAGTACTAAGTATTATACTTTATAATGCTGTCTACTGGGCTGCTAGGATACATTGGCCAAAAAATTTTAAAATTAATTTGATTTTTACCCATAAGACTCCAAATGATTGTAGCTTAGGTTTTAGTGAATTTTTGGATTCCATGAGTGATTTAAAGAAGATCCTCTGGTTCAGAAGGCTTAAACCAAACTCAGCACCTTGTACTGCGAGAGATCTCTAGTTAAGGCTAGTACTCAGCTTTGAAACATTCAACTGTCTGAAATTTTCAACTGAACCACTTTAAAAAGAATGTTTCATCACTTGCAGTAGTATTCCTTGCATGAACAATTTAGTGATACTCAATTACATTGGCATTGGAAAATATTCTTTCACACTGATGATGTCATTTCAAACCAGCAGTCTCCATTTTGTGTCGGATATGTTTTGATCGGTTGCTAATCAAAGTGAATTCTGGGTAAACAAAATCATCAATAATCCAGACTCTGAAACAACTGTACGATTCGATGCACCGTCATAGCAAGAAATAATTTGTTTTTGGTAGCGTTTTCTATTTTGTGGCCAAACATACCGTATTTTGTCGATTAAGGGCCGCTCTCGAATTACGGCCGCACCCCCTGGCTGTAATTTGAAATAACCGCAGGTTTTAATACGTTTGCATAGCTAAACGTATAAAATACCTTTGCATAGCTAAACTTAACTTTTTAAGTTGTTTTTTTATATCACGTACCATTCTTAAAGGATATTTTTCCCTGACAACTAATTCTGTAAACAGAATGGTATTATGAATACTAGGCCTTAGAAAGGTAATTTCTAAAACAAGTCGTCACCAAGAGTCAAAAAAACCTTTTCGCTGCAACGTGTTCCGCTAAAATCCACAAATTTAACACGAAAGTTCTACGTTAGAGAATTTTAAAATACCCTATTTCTTTACAAGCGGCTTTTCGCTTTAAGCAAGCCTGCGATTAGTTCAGTTTCTGTAAAAACTAAAATGAAACTGAATTTTTAGCATTGAAACTGAACTGAACTGAACTGAACCAAACTGAAATCCAACTGAATAATTCAAATTTTAAAACAAATATGTAAAAAAAAAACAGTTTTGCATGATTACTGTAACAAATACAGGTTCCACAATTCATGCTTAAACATTTGAAAAAATCACCAGAATAAAAAATGTTTCAATGGTTTATCAGTTTCAGTTGACAATTTTTGACACCCAAACCGATCTGAAATAATATGGTTGGCATTTGAACCGGTCGGTTTTAAACTGAACTGATCGCAAGCTTGTAAGCAAGTTTGCTATAACCAGGTTGAACTTCATACAGTAGGCCCCAATGCATCCTTAGCTCCAGGGGTACTATTCTTCCCCCAACTCATATGCATTAAATTCCATTCAGTGTAAAAAGTTTGAAAAAAACTTTCGTTCAAGGATCATCTTCAGGAAAAGACCTCTCAAAGCCTTACAAATCACAGATGATGACTACTATAAACACAAACATCAAGGTGAATAAAGATATACATTGGGTCATATGAATAAAGTGAAGTTTATGCTTTTACTTTATAATTTTGGAGCAAATACTCTCATTCTTAAGAATACGTAAATGCTTTGAATTTGAAGCAAAATAGTATTTACTCCATGCTAGTAGTTTTTACTTTAATTAAAAGCATTTACTTTTTTTACTTAAATTTTGTATGAATAAACAGAAGGAAATGCTCTTAGTTTTAGCAAATGCTTCAAAAATTTGAAATCAGTTCTGGAGTATACTTCAGTCTGTTACTACAGTCATGGCCCTTCTGTTTAATCATGTTTTCACGGCCAAAAAGCACTACAAATCCACACTGAAACTTGAGATGAGGACTACTGTGAATTATACAGGTTTAATAGTGAAAATGTGGAATGGATTACAAATTATTTTCTCAGTGCTTCTTTGGAAATTATGAAGTAAAAGCATAGACTTCGCTTTATTCATATGATGCAATAAACCAGGAAAATTAACAATAGAAATGTAGTTTAGGATGAAGCAAAACCTTCAATGAAAAGAGCTTTTGCTACTGAGTGAAAGCAAATGTTTATTCATATGAAATTGAGCATTTGCTTTTTCTAGTTGCTTCTACTTCAAGCAAATGCTTTTACTTTTACTTTTTGCTTCAAGTAAATACTACAATTTTATTCATACAACCCATTGACACCTAAAACAATTTTAGATATAATCAAGTGACACAGAATTGTCTTTATTTTAAATCTCAAAATAAAGTAACAGTCTCGCCTGAAGAGAAAACTATATTTGTTATCCATAAAAGATGTTGACATTTTCTTCAGTAATCCGTTAGTTAAAAACCGAAATGTGATTCTAAAAATACTGTTTGCGACATATGCCCTGAAGGAAAAAGAATTCTTGGAACCTAAATTAAACATACAATCCTAAACTCTATTCAACAATTTGTTCACGAAACTGAGAAGTGAACTTTTTTGCATTGTACTGAAAGTATATATTGTGGTATCTTAGTTTAATCCGCTAGTCGAGCCGAGTCAAATGTTTCGCAGCCAAAAAAATGTGCGCAACAATCAAAAACCTAAATGTAAATTTTAATTTATATTTTACAAGCGTTTTCATTTGTTAACAATGGCATGCACAATGGACTATAAACCAATGATTTTTCGGACAGCTCAACTAGAGGATTAAAATAAGATACTACAATATATACTTTCAGTACAATGCATAGGCCATTAACCAATAGGTGTTTCGTGCACAAATTGTTAGATCGAGTTTACCCACAAATTTTAAGAAATTGTTAGTACAATCCATGTACAAATCAATAATGTGAAGCAATATGCCCAATTAAGAATTGATACGAGTGTAATTCAATCCGTGCCATACTCTCAATTTCAAGAAAGATGTTGAGAAAAATACAAACAAAGAGAAACCATTTCTTTGCAATACCGCGATTAAAAAAATCTTTGACTCCACCAACTTGGGTCACTTTTAATCCCAGAGACTGCGCATGAACATGGTAATTAACGAATAAACATTATTTGCCCATACCCACACTTCAATGCAAAGAAGATACCGTATTTTGTCGATTAAGGGCCGCCCTCGAATTACGGCCGCACCCCCGACTGTAGTTTGAAATAAGCGCAGGTTTTAATATGTTTGCATAGCTAAACGTATTAAATACCTTTGTATAGCTAAACGCAACTTTTAAAATTGTTTTTATGTTAAAAACAACTTAAAAAGTTACGTTTAGCTATGCAAAACTATATAGAGGGGGGGGGGGAGGAGAGAAGGAGGATGCGGCTGCAATTTGAAGTAAGGGCCGCGGCCCTTATTCGACAAAATACGGTATGTAGGTAGAAGTTAGGAAAAACAGAACCTCAAAAAGTCTCGTCTCCAGTGTCATTTTACATGTTAAAGAAGCGATTTGCACTCGTCTAAAGTTTTCTAAGCACATTACCCACAATCCGTACCACGCCGCAATGGCCGACACTGTCGGACAAAGTGAGCAGCGTCGAAAAAAGTGAACAAAGAAAAACGCAAAGGATTTTCACTTTTTCCAACATGTCAGAAAAAGTAAGACTTTAGCAGCAACTCAAATCTGCTCGTTCTCAATTTATCAGACATGTCGGCCATTGCGATAGTTAATACGGTATGTTTACATGTTGGTAACATCTGAAGATTCACTGTGTCCTGGGTTCGTTGTAACCAACTTTTACTGTGATGAAGATATAAAAAAAAATAGCTGGCCAAAACATTCCTTTTGTTAAATATTTGTTGTTTTGCAACTACACAAAGAATTTTTACATAAAAAAAGTAGAAATGATGCAAAGGTGCTTCAACTTAAGATTAAGATAAAAAAACAACCAAGGTTGGCCTTAAAAAGAGTGCTGCAAGAGTTCCCAATTATTATAGAATTTGCATGTCAAATGGTAACAGAAATCTAACTCAGCGCCGTCTGACATGTATATCTCTAGATCCGTATGTCTATAACCCACTACTTTTCCTTCTGACCACAGATTTTCATTACTATAAACCAACCCAACCCAATTACAAGCCATCCAATTCGCAAGGCAGGTGAAGAAGTTTGCTTATGTATATATTGCAACAACTGGGAAGACAAACATTGGTACTACCGTAAACTGGTTTTGCTCACCAATTTGTTTAATGTTTTTGATCATATCATTAGTTTATTTCTGTATTAGAACATTTGTAAAGGTGCATTTTCACCTCTCTTGTTGCGAGAAATGCCATTTCTCGCGCTCATTTTTCAATAATCGCACAACAAAAATCGCATGCTTGTTCATTTTTATGCAAGCTAGACTTGCAAAGGCGTGCGATTGTGGCACGATTCTGTTTCTCACGCGCTTCTGTCAAGTCTAGCTTTGCGCACAAAAATCGCACCTAAAAAGCGCCATGTGACAATCTGGACCAACAGTTTTGGCATTTGAACAGGCTCCACCCACAATTGCAAATGGCGCTGATTTTTTTCCTCCACCTGAATTTTCAATCTTAATTAATCAATGCCATCCACATCCAGAAAAGCCAAAAAATAAGAAATTCAGCAATATTTGATGCTAAACATTTCAAGCTAATGAATATTTCATAAAATGGCAACTGGTTTTTACAAAATTTTTTAAAGCGAGAAGTGGCCTTTTTTGCTCTAATGAAAATGCTCAAGTCAGAGCGTGATTTTTAGAGGGGCGCGATTGTTGGCGCAATTTTTATTCTCGAAAAATTCTCGTTTTTTTAAATCTCGTTAATAATATGTTGTATCATTTACTAAGTTTACATGAACACACTTTTCTGGAAAATGACGTCATTATTTATCAAGTGGAAAAGTGGAAACTAGAAAGAATACTCCATTTTTTACTTTTCCACTTGAGAAATGATGACGTCATTTTCCAGAAAAGTGCGTTCATGTAACCTTAGTAAGTGTTTGCGGTTGGTCACGAAACACATACACACTTGGTCACGAAACCCATACATACGACATTTAAATCGGCAGCAGCAATTTTTAGGAAATCAACACACCTTACACAAATTAAGCCTAAGTATTGAGCTTGTGGTTTGTGCAAGATGTTTGACTGATTAAAAAACTATCCTGAGATAATGTAATCAACAAACTTTGCCAAAATTACAGCCGAAGCGGAGGAAAAATGGCAGCAGAATTTCACGACAATTGTTGTGATTGTAGGCAGTGCGCATGCGCAAGTGAAGTCGTATACACAACAATTGGAAACGAGATATTTCAAAAATCTCGTCCGAGAGTGTTGGAACGAAAAATGAAATTACGAGATTTTAAATAAAATCTCGTAATAATACAAGTCTCGTAATAATAAAAATCTCTGCAAACTGTCTATTATTTGGAGAATTATTTGTGGTCCGTTTCCGAACTATTTTGTGCCGCGAATTCGTTGCGTAAAAGGTCCCAGCCAATCCAATATTGACTATAGTTACGCAGACAGACTATAAACAATTGCATTGCAGCCTATTATTTTATTTTATCTCGGCTGATATTTAGATTACTATCTGTTCAGACACTCAATGAAGACATCACTAATTTGAAAAACAAAAGAGCCAACTGTCTAATCACCCCCCTCGAAATTAATCACACCAAACCACCACTGACCCACTCATTCTTCACAAACCAAAGCGTCTGAAAATAGCTTTCGATCTGTCCGAACACCCATCTAAGACTGAATTTCCAAACATATATTCAATTCCATACTAAAACATTAATACAAAATTCATCTTCAGTGTACAATAAGCTTTTTTCAATAAAATTATACTTCAAAATCTTTTAAAAAAAAATAAAATAAAATAAAAAATAAATAAAAATCCAATCAATAAATCAATTTCCAAGAACAACTTTGCCTCTAATGATTGTCTAAAATGGCTGCAACTAAAATAAAAAATGCAAATTTCTAAACTTTAAAAATTTTGATTCAACTAAACAAGGGACCATCAACCTTAAGCTGAACTTTGCTAGCTCACTGCTTCTCTCTTTCTTTCTCTCCATCCCCTTCCCCACATACAGGTCCCGGCTCTTCCGCTACCCGTCTCGCCTCCCACCTCGGCTCTTCTCGCTCGCTTTCTCCCTCCCGCCGAGCCAAACTCCAAACTTGCTCAAGCCATTTGGATGGAGTTTTCATTGATCAGTGGAGTAATGTGTTCCCTGGCATGTTGCCATGACAACGCTCGCTTAGAGCACATGTATGAGCCTTCAGCAGTTCCTCTCTCGTTCTATCCAAGAGCGATAAGTCGAAAAACTGCCTTACTCGCTCTTCATTTTACCTCCCCACACACATTTACATTAATAAGCGAACTACCACCCCCCCCCCCCCACACAAATTGACTAATTGCAAACATTTCTCAACTTTTTTTCATTTTCTTGAAAACTTTAGTCTTCTTGCTAGGGCCGTCTTAACCAATTCTTACCATTCCCATCCTGGAAATCGAAATAGCAATCCAGAGAAATATATAAATATATGATTGTTTCACTGCCAGTGCTGAAACTGGATTGATTTTATACCGGAACTGAGTATCGATATTTTAATCGATTTTTGTAGAACCCAATTTTAATTCTTAATTTAAAAATCCTAAAATTCATCTAAATTTTCTGTTGTTAAATCCACTTTTATGCATTCAGTAATGATTTTCAGCCATTTTAGATCTTTAGTAATAATTTTCAATCATTTTAAACTATTTTAGACCATTTTGAACCTTATTTTATGAATACAGCAATAATTTTCAGACCTTTTAGACCATTTTGAACCAATTTATATGCATTTAAAAATAATTTTCAACAATTTAAACCATTCTTATAATACTGCAAATACATTCTAACACTAAAACATTTACTAAAACATTTTTTTTTTTTTGCTGTGAATTTCATAAACACATTTTTTAATCACCTAATTGAGCTCTTTATTTGTCGTAAAGTCTTTTAAATTGATGTACACATTATTGTTATAACCATTTAAAAACAATTTAACTACCTCAATTTCCCATTACTTTTTTTTAAAAAAACATTTGGATAATTATTTCACTTTTTCCTTGCTTTTTTCCTCCTCACAAGAAAACCAAACTCCAATTTGGCCTAAACGCATCCAAACCAAGGTCAGGGACAGTTGAGGTATTTTTTTTCCTTTTCAAAATGGCTCCCTACAGCGAGGTTATTAGCACTGTGTCAAACCATGTTTCGGATCTTTAGATGAGAGAAAATTAATCTTTTAATGCAGATTTTTCAACTCAAAAATAAAATCTATTCACAAATATAATAAAATTCGTCTGATAATAGATAAAAAGTGTCTGCCTTGATTCACTAAGGTAGAAAATAGATTTCTATAAATCAATTTTTTTTTATGATGTTGTATGTGTGTACATGTCTTCACTATGTATAGCAAATTTGCTACTATAGTAACCATTAAAGGGAACAATCATTTTAAGATCAACCTCAAAGTTTACCTCAATGATTAACTATCATTTTTTTTTGTTTACTAAGCATGCGCAAAGCCAACAGCTGCCGATTTACCTACCTCAATGAAAGACAATTACGAAAAGGTCAGTTAGGCTTGCGCATGAGCACAGTGTGCTACACTGACGCAATTTTTGCGAAAGTAGATTTGAGAATACACAGCAAATTTTAATTACAAATCCTTAAAAATCAACTTATAAGGTTTCCATAAGACAATTACTCTAGTTACATGCACACGCTTTTCTGGAAAATGACGTCATTATTTCTCAAGTGGAAAAGTAAAAAATGGAGTATTCACTCTAGTTTCCACTTTTCCACTTGATAAATGATGACGTCATTTTCCAGAAAAGAGCGTTCATGTAAACTTAGTAAATGAGGTGCTTGAGATCTGAAAATTTTGATCAAAAATAGTAATATGTAATATTAACCGGTTTTGAAAATGAAAAATTTTTATACACACCCCAAAAAAACAATTTTTTGGCAGGATAGATCAATTTGTCAACAGCACAACGTTTTAAACCCACATGAAATTGCAGAAATCCTCACTTATGATTTTAAAGGTTACATTGCCCGAGTGGTAAACAGCCGCCAAAACCCATCTGCAAACAGAAGCTATAGTCAAGGAAGAAATTCAGTTACTTAATAGATAGCGTACTCCCGAGATTTCATGACGTCAGGAACCAAATCCCACTATAGCATGTGCTATAAGGATGATATTGCAAAGTTTGTTATTTTGAACAGTATTATTATTTTTTGTCGATAATAATCACTACTGACCACATTTATTCTGAGAAATCACTGTTTTTTGACGTTGGTAACATCATCCAATCTCAATAGTAGAAGAAATTTATTTACAAAGAATAGCTGACTATTATGGTTAGTTCATATTGGTGTTCACAGCACTCCGTAACGTAATGCAAGATGACTGCGGAATGCATTGTGGGTTTAAAATCACAAGACGTAAACTTAAATTCCTACTTCAAAATTGATTTTGAAGTAGAAAGTAACGTAGCTTAAGAAATTAGAACAACAATGAGAAGACAGCTGCTTGCATGAAAAACAAGATGGGATGAGAAATTGCGTGATTGGTCGGTTTACTACAGTGTGAACAAAACCATACATTACTTTCCTCATTTTCCTAAGTTACGTTACGTTCAATGTAAACTAACCATTAAGTAACCGTCTGATTTAAGCCTCACTTAACTTTGTATTGTTGCAAGATTAGATTAAAGAATTTTTACAAATGTAGGACCAAACGTTTGGCCATACCATACCAATAAAAAAAAAAAACAATCGGTTCTAATCCATCCCAGTAAAACCCCTTTATTGAGATTATTCCGCTCGATTATCCAGACCCCAATCGCAGGTGAGTACCGTTTAAGAAGATTATCAGACTAACTATTTTTAGATTTCATTTGCAATGCATCAACTCAACTAATCATACTATAAAAATAGTAATAAAATCACAATACACCAACACCATACATCCATCACCAATCAATAATAAACTCAAATCTGGTAGTTGAACCCAAGATAGATATCCGCAATAACAAATAAACAACATTTATGAAACAAGTTATCAAAGTACTAACTCAATATATCACCCTCCAAGAGTGGTTAAACAAATAAATAATTAATTAACACTTCAAGAGTATCGTGTGACAGATAAACTTCTAATTGCTGATTGATAACCTCAGTGTTATGAGTGTATTGTCATTAAAAACTCAGGAAAGGTTTACACGAATGCGATTAAGGCCGGTTCTAGTCAGTAAAGAAAATTCTGCTGTTCACACTTGACAAAATATTCTGTGATAAACAGCCAATTGGAACACCTAAGCAGCATTTTAAAAATGGCGTAGCTCTATCTAAACTCACCCAGAATGCGATGCACGACAAAAAACTTGATTGGCTGTATAATTTCAAATCTTGCAAACATATGGTTAGTTCCCATTAGTGTTGACACCACTTTGTAACGTAACGCAAGATGACTGCGCAATACATTGTGGGTTTAAAATCACAGATGTAAACTTAAGTTCCTACTTCAAAATTGAAAAAAATTTTGAAGTAGGAAGTAACGTAACTTAAGAAATTACGGCAACCAATGAAACTACAGCTGCTTCTCGCAAAAAAACAAGATAGAATGAGAAATTGCGTGATTGTCGGTTTACATTTACTGTCTTCAAACAGTGTGAACAGAAACATACATTACTTTCTTAGTTAAGTTAAGTTAAATTTTCGTAAATTACTTTTACATTAACGTTCAATGTGAACTAACCATGATAAGTTTTGTTACCGTATTCCCTCGGAAAGAACGGCATGCCGGATAATAGCGAATCTGACCAGAGTGCCGGAAAATTCGAATTTTCCGGCATGCCAGATAATTCGAGTCAAAAAAGTCTAAAATTCACACGTTCGCGTATACATACATACATACGCGTATACTTTCACGTATAAATACGCGCATTTTTAAGCTTGCTATTTCATTTCACTAATCACACTGACACACTTGTAACAATCAATACCATAAAAATGTAATGTGACTCGTTCCTTAATATGTACGTTCCGTAACATGCATGCGTAATATGTACGTTTTGGCGCTGATTTGATTTTTACGGCATGAGTTGATTTTTACGGCACAATTTGATTTTTACAGCACGATTTAATTTTTACAGCACGATTCGATTTTCACGGCACTGATTCAATTTTTACGGCAATGATTCAATTTTTACGGCACTGATTCGATTTTTACGGCATGTCGTAAAATTGACCAGATGTCCGATTTTGGAAATCTGGTCAAACTTGGGTTTTTCCAGCTTGCCGTTCTTTTCGAGGAAATACGGTATTATACATACCGTATATACTCGCGTATAAGTCGACACCGACTTAAAACCATTGACCCGCGTACAAGTCGAATTGGAAGAAAAATACCAGGATTTGGTCCAAAAATCCTCGACTTTATACGCGAGCATATACGGTATTCACAAATCACATCCGTTCAACGTTCAGTCCACCCTATAGGTAGCCTATGGAGTGACCTGCATGTTGAACGGACGTGATTTGTAAAATTATAAAAAAAAAGTTTGTTTCTTTGACCCGTGTATAAGTCAAATTTGGAAAAATAAGCCTAAATTTAGTCCAAAAAACATCGACTTATACGCGAATATATACGGTAACTAAGTTTATAAATACCTCTATTACTTCAAAAATATAACAATTAAAATGGGATTTATTTAACCATGAAAAGTGCTTTCGGTCAATCTGAACATCTTCATTCCAGAACTGGTTTTTAATTGGCTGATTATCACAGAATGAAATTTAAGATTAAATTTATTCATCCTTCAAAGAACTGAGTAAAAGGTAAGAAAGCCACTAAAAGATCATTCTATGGTAAAAATTCTGTCAAGTGTGAACCAAACGAGAAAAAAAAGCCGTTTCCAAAAATCCTTGTGATTGATTGACAGACAAGTACGCAGAACATTATTTCAGATGTTAAATGCATATATACTCTATTTATTATTTCGTGCGCGAAACTCCCATTGGTTAATGACCTATATTGTATCGAAAGTATATATTGTGGCATCTTATTTTAATCCTCTAGTCAATCCGAGTCAAAAAATCATTGTTTCATTTCAAAAAATGTGCGCAACAATACAAAAATCCAAATGTAAATAATTTTTTAAAAATATTTTAAAGCATTTTCATTTGTTAACAATGGCAAGCACATTTTTGGACTACAAAACAATAATTTTTCGACTCAGCTCAACTAGAGGATTAAAATAAGATGCCACAATATATACTTTCGATACAATATAGGTTATTAACCAATGGGAGTTTCGCGCACGAAATGATAAATAGAGTATAGATTAAGTGAAGCAAGAAATTTTCATTGAGAAAGTTAAACAAACAGCTTAAATGTGTGCCTGTGCTTAATTACTATTAATTTAACCGTTCATTAAATTATCGATTGTATAGAAGAGGGTGCAAGTGACACGACCCAAAACATCCTTTGATTGAACAAGCATTTGGTCATTTTAACCAGAAATCTATCAACAGGTTTTAGAGGTCAGACCCGGATTTGTGGTGAGGATCTGAAAACCAACTCTGCGTGGTCAAACACATCCCAACCACCTTTCAACAACTTGTTTAAAGACTGAATTCAATGGATTCCTGTTCGGGTACAAATTCGATCTTTAGAAGCCCCCGGTAATCCGGTATAAAAGATATTCACTCGCCATTTTGAAGGTCTTTTCTCTAACTAGCCATTTGCGGTTAATTTTTTGAGTCGTTTTCTGAGTTGGTTTTGCTAACTGACGACAACAAGATGGCTGAACCCATAACTCTGTTTGCTTCATGCTCCATACGTAATGTTGTGAACACGTTCATTGAGAACAACTGATGCAGTGAACCACTGAGGAAGACCAGTGAATGGTCAAAAGCACTAGATGACCACTTATTGGTCACTACTAGTATGGTTTTAGATGAAGTAGTTAAATTTTTATTCTAAATTAGCACATCAAATTGCCAATGAAACAAATTATTATAACTCTGTTTTTATCCATTATTCATTTTAAGGGTAATAAAATAAACTATAAAAATTAAATGTCATTAAAACCAATCCAATTGCATCTACTACGTTCTTTCTAAACACTAATCGCCGTTACCTTTTGCCACCAGCAGGAGGAAACGTTGCAAAGTGGATCACACAAACAACTTTTCCATGTCATTTCCTGCTTCGACAATTTTCCTCCCGAACTCCCATGCACTTCTACAAGTTGACAGCTTCCAACAATATTGATATGTCTAAAAATTTGTTTAGTACTTCTACATGTAATAGAATAAATTAATCCAATCACAATCTACTTGTCAACTAGCAAAGCCAATAATATTTCAGAAGATATTTGGTGATTGGCTTAGTGACTTATCTTAGGGAACTTTACATTTTACATTAGCATGAACCAACCATTCTACCCAATCGCAATGCCTAAGCCACTGCCAGATTTCCCTCTACTCCAACTACACCTCGACTACACCATGGCAAAGGTGACAAATTTTGGAAATGTGGCTTAGGACAAACTCCCATTGGTTGAGACATACGTATCATAAAGCTTTAGGATACACATAAATGCTGGAGACACACTAGGCGCGAATCGCATCGCTTTGCCATTTTGGCGCCATTTTTAATCCACTATTTCCGGTTAAAATCTTCTTTTGCCAAGCGATTTTCAAAGTACATGCTGCCAGTAATGTTTTGATTGTGATTCCAAATCGCAGCCAATCAGGAGCAATTTTTAAGGGTCATTCCAAATCTCAAAGCGAAGCGATTCGCTCGATTCGCGCCTAGTGTGTCTCCAGCATTAATTCATATACTATTTTTTAGGGAGTGGAGCTTTGTTTAAATCAAAACAAACTATTTTATCATTGCCTATTTGCAATAATGGTGAGCAGTTCACTAGCTATGGGAGTTTGTAGCAAGATTTCGTAAACAGACTGCATTGGTGTTCACACCACTCCGTACGTACGCAAGATGGCTGTGCAATGCATTGTGGGCTTAAAATCACAAATGTAAACTAAGTTCATACTTCAAAATTGATTTTGAAGTAGAAAGTAACAAAGTAACTGTCTACAAACAGTGTGAACAAAATCATGTTACTTTCCTTAAGTTACGTTAAATTTTTGTAAGTTACGTTAAATTCAATGTGAATTAACTATGACTACGCCAGGGTAAAAGTGTTTGAACTACATTGAAGTATTGAACTCAATGTCGTAAATTTGTTTGGACATAAATTTGTACGACTTTCAGTACAGTATTGTAATTACTCTTGCTGGAGACAATTTTAGAACTACAATCGAAACAAACAAGATGTTCTTCATTGGTCGCATTAGATTGCATTTTACTTACAGTTCATTGCTTTTTACATTAGCAAGCCAAAGAAAGGTCTGTACATTTTCTAAGCAACTAATATTGCCCAGTCATCCTAACAAACCTTATCAAGTGAATATGCTACATACAAATTAGATGCTTGATAATTACATACATTAATTTTAATAAAATGGAACCACTCTGATTTTAGTCTGGGTGTTGTTATCAAGCTGAAATGGCATTACCCCAAAAATATGAAGCCAATTGGTTGTTTGTTTTTGAAAATTCCTGCGTGGTTAGCCAATAATTGCTAATAATAGCCAATAAGTGTTTACCAAATTGCAATAACTAATGTAAACACAATTACATAGAATTTTTTTTCTAAAAAAAGTAAAATCTAGGTTTTTACATGTCAAAATTACCATAAAAAAAAAGAGCACAAAAAAACTGATAAACAAATGCAGAAAAAAAAGTTACAATACACAAAATCACCTAGCAACCAGCACAACACAAACTACTTTGTATTTATCTGCCAAGCGACAACTTCATCCAATGGGAGTTCAGCAAATAATTTCACCCAAAAAACTTAGCTAAATTTTTCCATTTAAAAAACCCCAACCTTGACCAACATATGACCATTTCTCAATAATCCTGCTCTGGTTCATCACTACTTTAGTGAGATAATTATGAATTCTCACTACCACTAGTACACTTATATGTGCTAAATTTTGCGAAAACATTCTAAAACATCGGCAATTTTCGAGACAAATGTCACTGTTTACATACAGTCACAATGAAGCAATGTTCGAAATTTAACCAATAAAGTTTTGATGAAGCTGAGGACTGCGCATGAGCAGTATAAAAAAATCCGATACTAATTGGAATATTCATTTATATTGTTCGAGTACGTTCTGAGATTAGTGTTTTTTGTTTTTTTTACATGAATGAAAATTTTTCGCAAAATTCAGAATAAGTAAACGTTGTTAATAATTTAGACTATAATTGTACTTACATGTGCAATGCCGTTAACTCCATAGCCTGAATTTACAAAACCCTGCAAAAAAAAGAAGAAAAAAAAAACAATTATAATACATTTTCAGTCGCAACAATTGATGGTTGTCAAACCAACTTTTCATTCACTTCATAAAGTCTACCTCAACATTTTTCTACCTATTAAAGCAAATTAAGTAAAAAGCAGGTTTCAGTCAATGAAATTGTTGCTGTAAATTACTGCTTTTCTCCACCACTTTATTATGATTGAATCTGGTCACTTTGTTAAAAGTAAAGGTCATGTGACTTAATGCTAGGTCATCCCCTAAATGTCATGTTTTTCAATAAAAACTACCAAAAAACGTCAATTTTATTCATTTTGATGCACATCGCTTGAAATTCCAATAGATTTATCATCACTAAGCTACAATTCAAGCCCAGGCCACTATTTAAAACCTGAATTTCTAATTTTCTGTGTTTGTTTAAGCTAACAGGGTCATCCTCACACACAACTGATGCATTAAACATTGTTTCAAGTCTTTCTTCACAATTCCATAAAACACAGCTTTAATGTTGCATTTATATCCACACATTTATCCCTCCTTCATTCCATGTGCAAACACTAAAACAAAAAATATATATTCCAAAACAAATTAAGTGTCATTTAAGTGTTTCAGAAACGACACCTTTTATTTATAATTTTTTTCTTTCTTTTTTTTCTCCCCTTGTAAATTAATCAATTCAAATTCAACTTCAATTTTTTTTTTAAACTCGTCAATTTTTCCCCCTTCTTCTTGCATTCAGCAAATATACATTTGTTATCTCGCTTCTCCTTTCCCCTATTCCTGATAAAATGCCTTCGTCTTTCCTATTTTGGGATTTCAGCCTACATAGAACGCTACCTCACACTTCCAGACACGACTCATGCCCTCGTTTCAACCCTTGTTACGAGGAAACACGTGCACACTCATCTACAAATTGCTCCTGGACCGGCGCGTGGCGCCCTCTCTCGACTGTTGCGCCAACTACTGTTTAGTTTGCTCACTCGCTACTACTTTTCCATCATAGAGTAAACAATAAACACCGATTTGACAACTTATTTATTCTTTTAAATGAGGATAACGAGAAAGCAAATATGTTTACAGTAACGACATAATAAATTTGCTAAACTCTATCCAACAATTCGTGCACGAAACTAAAAAATGAACTTTTAGCATTGTACTGAAAGTATATATTGTGGTATCCTATTTTAATCCTCTAGTTGAGCCGAGTCAAAAAATCATTGTTTCGTAGCCAAAAAATGTGCGCAACAATACAAAAACCCAAATGTAAATTTTAAAAAAAAATATTTTACAAGCGTTTTTGTTCGTTAACAATGGCACGCACATTTTTGGACTACAAAGCAATGATTTTTCAACTCAGCTCAACTAGAGGATTAAAATAAGATACCACAATATATACTTTCAGTAAAAGACATAGGCCATTAACCAATGGAAGTTTCGTTCACGAATTATTAGAGTCGTCCATGTTAAAAAAAGTTTACATGATCGGCAAATTGACGTCATCTTTTATCAAGCGGGAAATAATTTTCTTAGTAATTTCAATGTTTGACCGGTTATCAGCAATTAAAGAGAGGCCGATAACCAACCGATATATTGACAGGGAAAAATAGTTTGGCTCAAAATGTCTATTGATAAGAGAAAATATGTTGTGCGAATAAACTTAATATAATCACACAAATAAGATTGAGTTACTACATCGCGATGTATCTTCTTTATTAAAACAAAAAGGAATATGTCAACAGTGCTGTGATGCAGAATGTCGCGTGCCAACCAAATACTCGTTTGAAATAGTGATGATGATTTTTCCATATAGGAAGTGTCTTTTTCCAAGTTGAGAACTAGTCAAGACAAGTTTAAGTTAGGTTAAGATGTCATGCTAGTTTCCCCAGTCATATGATATTGCTTTTTTTTCAAAATGCCAAAATTCAAACAGATTTTCTGAAGAGATCTTATTTTTTTGATAGAGGATTTGCGCAACTGAAAATTTGCACAAACGTATCAACGTATGAACGTGCGTTTCATACGCAGATAAGTTGATACTTCATTGTTAAAACGTATAGATCTATATTTTTTAACAACCAAGTATCAACCTTTCTACGTTCGTTCATACGTTGATACGTTGATACGTTGATACGTTTGTCAGTTACGCAAATCCTCTAGAAACGTCTTTAAATTGTCCAAAAAAGAAAATCTGCTTGTTCAATCCTCTACTCACATCACCATTCTGTTCTCAAAATGTTAAAAAAGTCAAGTGTGAAAAATTTCAGCCTACGCCAAATTTTGTTAGAGCACTGAATTCCAAGTGACAGTTGCTAGTAAATTCTTTCCAGCTCACAGAATCATGCAATTGTTGCATGAACCTAGAAAAAATTGGCTTATATACATATAATTTACCCATTGTTCTACGTAGTATGCACTACTGTTTTTACTAATACTGTACTTAATTGATTTTATTACCACAAGCACTGTTTTTTTAACCCTATTTCATTAATTTTTACCCATAATCCTGTTTCCATTCATAAAGCACTGTTTTTATCAATAATCCACTGTTTATAAATAATGCACTGTTTATCAATAATGCACTGTTTTTACCAATAATCCACTGTTTTTACCAATAATCCACTGTTTTTACCAATAATCCACTGTTTTTACCAATAATCCACTGTTTTTACCAATAATCCATTGTTTTTACCAATAATCCACTGTCTTTACCAATCATGCACTGTTTTTACCCACACACAATTCATTACTTCACCCCTAATTCGCTGTTCTTTACCCATAATACGTTCTTGCATTTTGTGACCAGTTGCAACCGATGTGATCATCGGGCACATCAACCCGTATCTCCATAGTCGCCATTTACATATGACATCGTACAATGTGTATGGAAATTTCCAGGCTCCAACATCTTTATGTACCATCATACTTTTCACACGAAGTAAATCTATGAATAGTGAGCTGAATAAAAATTTGAAATCGTTAATTTGTCTCGATTGCCAACAAACAATTTTTCCTCCTTGATATACTGTTAAAACATTCTAAGTTCACAATTCTACAGTATCTTATTTATTAAAAAAAAAGAAAAAAAAAAAGATTTTTTTTACCCTAACAAAACCATCACTATAAAAAGCCCAAACCTATAATCAATACTTACTCCTTGCCTTAAATCGTTCTTGTTAGCAAAATTCAGCAACAACATAAGAAATTTCAAACGGCAAAAAAACTAAATCTAAAAACAAACCATTTAGTAACCAATTAAACTGCAAGTCAAATCTAATTGCATTGCATTTTAACAGCTAAAAACGAAATTCAGCAATAAAATCATGTTTAATTCCAAGCATTTTTCACTAATTTAAGAGCAAAAATCATTCAAATAGTCATAAAAAAACTTCTGAAGTATTTAAATGATTTATTTAAGCTAAATTACCACAAAATTCACCTGCTCTTGCTAACATGGAGCAACAGTTTCTCATTGGCAACTTTAAAATCAATATTGTGAGCTCGTGAAACGACCTGCCTAAAAATCAATTTTTGATTTTCATTTGCTTCTCCACAAAAAAAAACAGAACAAAACAACTCAACTCAACTCCTAACTTACTGCATTCTAATTAATCCAAACATTGATCAATTATTGTGAATACCAATAACTAATAATAAATAAATTGGCGGCAGCAAACAAAGTCTCAATAATCAGGCAGATAGGAACAAAATCCTCGCTTTTTTCAATTTCTGATCAATATACAGTAAATGTCTTTTTTGCTGGATTAATACATAGAAAAGACAGCAATCAAATTTTTTAAAGTAAATATACCAATTTACCCCCTATGTTATCCTGTGGGACTTTTTCACAACACATGTTATATAACTTTATAACATTTTCCTCGATAGTATAGTGGTTAGCATCCCGTATTAAGCAAGACTTAAAATTCTTGTCCATTATGTAAAAATATCCTTTTCATCCTGTATATTTAATGTAAATCCAAAATTCCTAATAAAAATAAAATGTCTGTTTATTCGTAATTCTAAAATTCAAAAACTATATAATAATTGTTACAAATCTACCAACTTAAAGATGCCAAATTCGATTTACCTCAAAACTAGAGCACATCTAACACAACTTAAGCATGACAACATCAAACAATTAAAAGGTGAAAAACCGAAAACTAACCCCGACTCAATCTAGAAACCCAGTTAATTGTGTTTTATTTTTTGTTGACCTTGCATATTAAGACAATTTTTCAATTTTCTTCAGCGCAGAATACACATTTCCAAGGCAATTGACCAAATCGTGAGACCTTTTCAACTCCAAGTGAACCGAATCCGCAGCTAAGGTGAATCAAGACCACGGTCACACCCAGATGGAGCAACTAGTCATTTCGCCATATCACAATTGCTTTGCTTTTTAACCTTATTTTTTTTCCCCTCATCGACTCAAACCATCACTAATCTTTGTGCAACACCTTCCTTATTCAATCACTCCGTCATGTGAAACAAAAAAAAATGTGAAAAATAGAAATGGAATTTTATATGGGCGCCCAGCATTCACCTTTTTGAGTCCATAAAAATCACTTCATGTTTTATAGAATTTTTCAGATCGATTAATATCCACAAATTGGCTCGAGCTGCACTGGCAAAAACAAATTTTTCTATGGAAATTTCCTAGTGAATTTGCTTGAGATACATCATTCAAAGGTATAATTTTGTGAAAAACACAAATATCTTATTGAAATTGGCGTAAAATGAGTCAAACTATGCAGAATTGACCAAAAGTCAATTTTTAAGTACTTAAAACTAAAAAAAAAAATATTGTAAAAAATTAAATACCTATTAAATTCTATTGGATTATACATTTTAATATGCAGATATGATGTGTTCAACATGAAAACTATGTAAAATAAATCCAACAATGTGAAATTGACCAAAAAACATTTTCCCCCCCCCCCCCACTTAAAACTCAAAAAAAATAATTATTCTAGTGCAAAATTCTATGTAAAACTCGAATATCGTATTAAAATTCGTGTAAAATACGGCCAAAATTATTTTAAAACAAACTTTCAATATATTACCTACTCGAAACTCAAAAACCCGAATATAACATTAAAATAGCTCCAAAATCTTTCCAACATCGACAAAATCGACCAAAACCCCTTTACCCCACATACCAACACCACCACAACACAAAAAAAAACCCTTTTACAAATTTAAATAAATGACGTCAACCACCCTCAACAAAATGACCGTTGACATTTTATCATTGCCACAGTTACAAATCGCAGCTAGACTAAAACGGACCATGTTTGTCTCTCTTCCCTTCCCCTATCTTGCCGGACTAGTAGCCTCGGGAAAGGCAATTTTTCCCGCCCTTTTTATTCAGGTAAGCAAACTGGGCGACCTTGCTCCCAGAGAAGAACCCATTTCTCCATTCTGTCTTAATTAAAGGCATGTCCTGTAATGGTTAATAAACCATTCAGAAATACACCAAAACTTCCCACAGAAGTTTTCCACTTTACTAAAACCGACAAAACCTCGACAGATTCATCGACATCAACATTTTTTTCATCATTTAAATCAAATTTCGAAGAATTTCATCAATTTTTCCGAAATTTCCGCCTTTTTAACCTTTTTTTAACATCTTTTTAGACTAAAAACGTCGAAAATTAACATTTTTATGTTTGGAAATGTTGTAATTTATTTTTGATTTAAGGTTTGGCGAAGAGAAAATGTAATTTTTGTTCAGACTGTACACCTTAGAATGGAAAGAGGAGAATCCTTGGTAGGATGGAGACTTGTTGGAATATTCCAAATTTTTATTATCGGAGGGGTGGTTGGCTTTGGCAAGCATTGATCTGTCATTATTCTGTAGCTAGAATTCTGTCTGCATAAGCAAAATAAGATCAAATCCCTCCAAATAAACTCCCAGCGTTTTATTTTACACTCCATAATAAATTCATTAGTCTGGAAATAAATTAAACAATTAGTCACTCGCATTATATTCAATGTTATCCACATAAAAATTCAATTTTCGACATTTTATGCAGTTTATCCATTCAATTTTTGGCTTATTGTTCCACCACTCCGAGACTGTAGCTGATTAATGTTAAAAACATGCATCAAATCAATTGAGAATCAATTAATCCATCATTATTTAATCTTTTAATTGCAATAAAAGACATTTGTCAGCCATTTTGCTAGGGTTGTGACATCACCAGATCCAAACTGAGATGTTCTTGGGTTTAAATCCACTGGATCCATGATCCTAAAAGCAAATTTTGTATATTTTGCTCTTAAATTTATCCAAAAAATGGGTTTTTTCCTTAACCAATGAAGTTTGTTCTGCCATCTATTCAAAAATGGCTGCCTCCTACTTCGATCTAAGTCTAAATTTTCCTCATATTTCATCTAAAACATGATCAGCTTTAAAAATATAATAAAAATTCAAATAATTTTTTAATTATTTCTAACAAACACTTTAAACACTTTTTAAACCCATTTATTGCTTATTATAATCAGTCACATGATTAACACCTAGTGCACTTGACCTTTAATCAATTATTTCTAGTCCCAACTTAACCCAATTAGCCGAATATCAATAAATTAATTCACATTTCAAAACACCCTCGCTACCAACAACTAAAAATAACATTTCTACTTCAAGTCGATTACATAACCATTCTTTTATTTACATCGCTTTAAATGCATCAATTCATCATATAAAAAAGAAATAACAAAAAACTCAAGTGGGTCAGACATCGCCATTTTGTCAATCATAAACATTACCATAATCTTAAATTGCTACCTGGGACTAACCCCTATTAATATTCGTTAAACAACATTCTCTCTCTCTCTCTCTCACACATGTATGGCCTAAGTCGCCGCTTGCGTCTATAAACTTAATTCTCTCTAACACGTACACACAATTAAAAGGAAAAAAACAAACTTTTCGAAAGCGAAACTTCACAATTAATTTTATTTTTAATTTAATCTCTTAGTTATTTCAAATTTCCAATTTGAGACCGGGGTGGGGCATACTTCCGGGGTTGCTCACCACAGGAAGTTGTGCTAACGTCATGACTAAATATCTCTCTTTCGGCCTGTGCACTTCCTCCACATCAAAGTCCATTCGAATACAACAGGTATCAAAACAAGGATAAAACTTTTGGAAATAATAACTAGTTTGCGACTAAAATTTAACTGGAATAAACATTTCTGTCAATAGAACTATTTTTTTTTTTTTTTTGTTTTTGTTTTGTTTTGACTTTCCACCCGGTGAAACGAGGAAGAGTAGAGTTTATATCAACTTACATAATCGTGAAATGCTTTTGCCTCACTAGAATGATCGCAAGTGTCCCTCCGTTCAGGTGCTGCACAATATAAGTCCCAGAATACACTGCAAAATAATAAATAATAATAAATGAAATATATAAAAATTCAGAGCAAACACAAACAGGTGGTCTCTGCATCATGAGATAAAGAAATGTACACAACAAAGTCTGCTAATTGATAGTAAAAAGTGAGAAATTGTCAGTTTTGGCCATTGGAAATGGGTTTTTAGACCGAAAATGACATTTTTCTATCATATTTTGTTATTATTTCTTAGAGTTGCTGTTTTTATTGTACTAAAATACAGAAAAGTGGGATAATTGATGTTAAAAATAAAAATTTTCAATTTTTTAAATTTTGGAAGTGGGTTTTTTATAACTGAAAATGACATTTTTCTATCAATTTTTATAATAATTTCTTAAAATGTTTGTTTTCGTTTTTGTTATAGTAAAGTACATAAAAGTAGGATGATTAAAGGTAAAATTTTCAGTTTTTGGATATTGGAAATGGGTTTTTGTAACCAAAAATGACATTTTTACAATTTTGTTGTAAAAATTGTTGTTTTTGTTAAAGTAAAATACAGAAAGTTGAGATAATTGATGGTAAAAATGAGAAATTTCAGTTTTTTGATGATGAAAATGACGTTTTTACATCAATTTTTATAATTATTTCTTAAAATTTCTGTTTTTTTCCGACCAAAAAATAAAAAAAAAAATATAAAAATAAATAAAATACTCACCACCACCATGAATGTAGAAACCCTGGAGGCTCTCCTAATGTGATATTTTTTTCCCACCGGATCTAGAAAAGAATTTAAAAAATAATTTCAATAGTACATAGGAAAATATTAAACAAAATTTTCACATTTTATATAATTCACAAAAAAATAAATTAATTCAAAGCAAAATATCAACAATTTGACATTTTCAAAGCAAAATTACAAAACACTTTGAAAACCATTTATTAATAATTGTAAATTTGTAAATTTGTAAATTTGTATCCCATAAGTTATAAAAAAATATAAAATCTATTAAATAAAATATAATAATAAATTTTATAATTTTTCAAAACTGAAAAACATACGTTTCTCACCTCTGATAGGAATGTCTGTGCCGCCTTCTGTGCACCCACATGGAGTAAGTATTCATAAACATACAATGCTAACCTGCAAAAGAAAGAAAAAACACAAAATATTAATAACAACATTCAAAAACATTGATATAACATTCAAAAAACATTCAAAAAACCAAAATTTCACCCACTTCCACCCCAAATTCCGCCATGTCAATCCCCCCAACCATTAAAAACAATTTCCCGACATTATTTCCCGCTATCCAAACCCGAAAAATCACCCTTAAACGTGACTTTAACGCCTCATCTCTTTGTATCGCCTGATAAAGAAACCCCGCACGCCATCTTTGAGCGCGCGGTAAACGGAACAGCCATTATGGCGAGAAAACGAGAAGCACACCGCACCGCCGAACGAAATCTTTCTTCCCCGGCTGCAACGGCCATGCGCGGCAGCGGCCGAGGCTCAGCGGGCACGAGCGAAGCCTTTGTTTCTTATTACGGGTACGAGCGGACTCGATGCGTACACCGATTCACTTACTTTTCTCGGGCTTGAGCATCCGACGGTACAGTCGATCCTTTCCCCTTAGCGTACATGCTGTAAAGTTGGAAATGTCAGACAACCTGTCAAGCCCATCAAGGTTGAGACTGACCCGGTTACCATAGAAACGTCAATGGACCTGTCAAAGCCCGCACGCTCATTGGTCGTTCGGTGTGGTTGCTAAGGGGAACCCTTGAAACTTTTGTTTGCGTAAATACTGGTTGGGGTATAGCCCGTTGCTGATTGGTTGTTACAAAAATTGATGTGGGTGAGTGCGGGTAATGGCCGACTCCCTGTATTTTCAAGCGATTAAAATGGTTTTACTGAGGGATTTCGGGGCTGTTTGAAGGGTATGTTGGTTTGGGAATTTATTTCGGGGTTTGTTGGATTTAGTTTTGGGGTTTTTCGGGCTTATTCTGCGGAAGGGTTACACGAAATTTCAACTTTTGTTGCGCGGGCTTCGACCGTTGTGGCGCTGCTGTTTGGAACGGCCACATTAGAGATTCGAGCATGGGTTGTAAATAACCGAAGCAGCTTACATTTTCTATCGTTATGAATGCTGGAGATTTGCTGACATCGTTTTTCTTCTTATGTAATTAATGGGATTATATTTTTACGCCATCTTGGATTTGTGTTTCGTGATTTATTTCGTCATTTTGTGGGTAAAATAATAAATAATAAATAAAAGATGAGACAAAAACGAAATAATAAATAAAAAGATTATTTTTCTTTTATAATTATTTTTATTTTATTTTATTATTTCTATAGGAAATTATGAAAAATGCATTTTAAACTTTTGCTTTATAAACTACGGTTGATCCCCATTCGTTAAATGGAAACTATCTTAGCAACTTCCGCTTTTCCTTTTCCCTCCCTCTGTTTTCGTGTGTAAAAATGGCGGCCTCCGAGCAAACTATTTCGGGAACAATATCGTGGAAAGATTTTTTAATATCGGCTAAACAATTGGCCGGTATTTCGACCCGGTTAAATGACGGGTGGACAGTTAAAACGTTAAAGGTTAGGAAATTGTTAGTTTGGTTAACACGTTGCGTGTTGTTGTGGACCGAGTTTTTGGCACGCTGTGCAGAGACTCGGTTGCGGTATTTTGCCACTAGATGTCGACGTCGTCCATTGATCGGTAACTCATTGAAAAACGACTTACCCTGAAAATGAGTAAATAGACCGATCCAAATTAAAAGAATAGATAGATAGAGCCTGGAAAGAGTAAATGATGAACGAGAAAAAAAATGGGGAAAAAAATGTTGGAATTAAATAAAAATTAGAAATTACAATTAATTGTAATTGTAATGACGAAAAAAATATTTGTTTTGTGTTTCAATCACGTGGTGTTAGGGGGCATTTTTTTCGTTAATAACTTGGAATTTTTTGAAAAAAAAAATTATTTAATTATAAAATGTAACAATTTGGTTTGCTGTAACAATCCGAGCATCAATACCTCAATACCTCAATACACTGATGCTGGATAACTAAAATGTTCTAAATCCAGTTGATTTTTGAATTCATAACTGAACTGGAATAAAATCTGAATGATTAACTCTTATACTGATAAAATTTATTGAGTTCTGCCACCTTGTGGCAATAAATTCAAGAGTTTGGGGCAGGGACTTTTTCCCTTATAATAATGACCAGTTTTGTGTTATAAAATATAAATACATAGTGTAACTGAAAAGTGAAGAAAATTGCTGTGTATATACTCTTCCATTACCGTATAGTAATAAAACCTTGATTACATTACGTACTGATCATGTGACCTGGCATAACCTAATAAAAATAGGTAATCAGTGATGTACAGTATATAATAGTATTATTCACCCCAGATACTTTAAACAAATTCAAGAATTCAAGATTTCTTAAAAACTATCTAGCTTATAAAAAATTTGTTTCAGGAGGATTTAAAGGGAAGGAAGGCCTACCATTTTGTAAAAAAATTTAAAGATTGCTCAAGTAGTTACTGAGAAACCACCAAAATCAGGTTTTTGAATTTTGACAATATCTCGAGAACTGTTGAAGATAAAATTAAAAATTAAACTGATCTAGGATGTTCAGTTTCTTGGGCAACTTTTCTAAATTGGATGTATGGGTCTGCGAAGAATTTTATTCCAAATCCAATGATTCTCCAGGAAGTTTAACTGCATACATACCTCTAACATTCAGGATGTATGACTTAATTCATCAAGAATTCTAGTCACAATGATTTTTAAAATTTTGATTGTTACATACCATTACGTAGCTCCATTATGACTTTTTTTGAGGGCTTCGCAGACCCATACATTCAATTTAGAAAAGTTGCCCAAGAAATTGAACATCCTAGATCAGTTTAATTTTAATTTTATTTCAACTGTT
This sequence comes from Strigamia maritima, assembly GCA_000239455.1. NCBI lineage: Eukaryota > Metazoa > Arthropoda > Chilopoda > Geophilomorpha > Linotaeniidae > Strigamia > Strigamia maritima. Next base: position 226,611 of record JH431978.1, on the reverse strand, counting down.
CTCGAGATATTGT
>JH431978.1:209296-226578 GCA_000239455.1 Strigamia maritima | reverse complement strand
TGTAAGTTTACTAATTTTTTTTAGAAGTAATAAAATAACATAACTTGTGAAATGTTTCATCACCTAATCATGTAATCATGTATTATTCAAAATAACCATTCTATTCCATTCCCCTGCCCCTATAATTAGCTTGAGCTTGACAAATAAAAACAAATAGTAATGAACTATTCCCAACAATATTTATTGAATTGTATAAAAAAATGTGTAAATAAAATAAAAATACAACGATTTTTAGCGAAGTAGCGATAATGTAGCGAAAAATATTACTTTTTTTCGCTACTTTATCGAAAAAGTAGCGATTTTTCGCTATTCGCTACTTTTAAAAAAAAGTAGCGCAATATTAGCGGTGCTACAGTAGCGGTAGCGGTGCCAACACTGTTCATATCATAATGTAACTTATGAAAATTTAAGAAAATTAACGTATGGTTTTGTTCACACTGTTTGTAGACAGTAAATGTAAACCGACCAATATGTAATTCTCATTCCATCTCGTTTTTCATGCGAGAAGCAGCTGTCTTCTCATTGGTTGCCATAATTTCTTAAGTTTCGTTACTTCTTAACTCAAAATCAATTTCGAAGTAGGAACTTAAAGGGTTTACGACATCACAGTTTTTATTGGTCCATTGGACAAGCATCATTTAAAACCCTTAAAAAAATTGTCAGAGATTTTTTGAAGGGTTTAAACCCAATGCTAAAGTTGGGAAAATGAGCAGATGACAATATGAAAAAGTGAGAGAAAGCAAGACCATATCGAGAATTTGCGCGATTGTTACCAGTTGTGATGTATACCCCATTCATTTAACATGGGGAATACTAGCTGTGACGTCAAAAACAGCGCCCTACCAGCAGCGGCCAACAATGTCTCTCACAAGTTGTTTGGGTGGGATACAAAAGATTTTTTTAAAGGTGTTCTGATAACTTTAAAAAATAAATAAAAATCATTTCAGCCATTTTAAGAAATGGCAAACATTATTCAGTCATAATATTTTTGATGTCGTAAACCCTATAAGTTTACGGCTTTGATTTTAAGCCCACAATGCATTGCACAGCCACCTTGCGTTACATTACCGAATGACATTTCGAACTAACTATAAGAGAAACGATGTAATAGTCATCAATACTTTTTTGAAAGAAAGGTATGTTAAATTGAAAAGTTTCTGGAAAAAACTTTCAAATCCTTCTTCTTTAATTCCCTTCACGCCTACAGTAGAGCCATGCAGTGCATCACTTTTGCATAAGGGATGTTATCATGAGTTAACTATGCACCAAACTCTCTTTGGTTGTTGGTCTCTTATGACTATTTTAAATAGGAAGACAATTTTTTTTAAAAAGAAAGTAACACATTCCTATTATTTATTTTCGACAGTGAAATCTGTCTATGTTGACCTCTGGTAAACCCAAAATAAAGTGGTCAGAGACCTCGGATATGCACTATGCAGTATACAGTTAAACCATAATGACAATGTTGGCATATAGTGCTTTAAGATACCTTAATTCAATTGATGGCAATGGTAACTTAGAATGACACCCTGCATAAAACATACACGAATTGCCAACATTGTGATGAAAATTGGACATGTTTCATCCAAGTTTCATTCAAGCAATTCTTTCACATGGGTGTGTGGGTATATATGATGTTTCAAACTTTAACATCTCGAAGATGAACCTTGAATAATGTTTGAAACATCACACACTCACACAACCTCAGTGAGTAAAACTTTTTGCTTGCAATTGTGAAAAATTTGTTGAAGTTTTTAATTCATCACGGTCATTCCTAAACAAAAATCATTTGTGAACAGCTGTATACGCCACCCAATGAGTATTTAAATATTTAAACTTAAAGAGACTGCATTCGAATAAAGAGTTGCAAAAGCTCAATATATTGAATGGATTCTTTTGACCCATATAAAGCTGAAACTCAACAGTACTACTATTATACCAAACAGTTTCATCTTGCGACAATAAGGACTTTGCGATTTCATTTTTTATCATTTATTTATAACTTATGACTTATAACTTATACAATTGTCGTTTACTTCAATTCTGTCAGTGAAGCTATACGTAAAGCTATAAGTAAAACAACTTATAGCTTGGCACATGCGCAGTGTGCCCATCCCTCAGTGGTCACCCATCAATCACGGCCATTTTCAGACTTAGATCGAGAGGTGAGTAAATATTTACATATTTTACCACTACTAAATGGCACATTTTTATAAGTTATAAGTTATAAAAAAAAATCGCAGTCTTTAATTCTTATTGGTTGGACATTTCCCAAAAACTTATTTGATTGTTGAAATCGAGGTAAAAACACACATCATTGTATATATAATCCACAATCCACATGAACACCTAACCTCCATTCACCCCAAGATTGGATAAAATTGGCTTGGCTGAGAAGTGTATTGCATTTGTGTCGAAAGTATACTTGTACATACATTATGGTACCTCATTTTAATTCTCTCGTCAGTACTGAGTTGCCCAAAAAAGTACACAACAATACCAAAATGGTGTCACTTCTCAGTCAACAACATTTTACCTTTTACAACCCTTGGGTGAATGGAGTTTTGAAGAATTCATAGCTGAAATCAACAGTTGACACACACACACACACACACACACACATCTGGTCATTATGGTTGACTGTGTGGATTTTATTTACCATTATATTTGTATTTACTTCAATATCATTCCTTTAAGATCTTTAAGATCCGTTATTGATTAAAAATAAGTTTCGAATCCCAGAAGGCGTCACTGGAATTTTCTATTATCTTTGAGGGAGTTAGCACTTGCTTAAATCAAAAACTGTATTTGTAGAACTATTTTTTGATTGGGCATTTTTTTTATTTTATTGTTGCACATAAGTCAATAGCCAATGGGAGTTTGTTATCATAAATAAATTCCAAAAATATTGGCAATTGTATTTTCAAATTTGCCACCATAACATTATTAACATATTTTTGTTTTTCAGGACATTGAAGAACCAGATTCGTTCTATTTAGAAAAAAGGATACTAACCACAGTAAACATCGACTTACAAGATAGTACCACGGATCATTGTGAAGAAAGCATATCCGTAAGCTTTGATTCTTAGTACACTGATAATAAAGTGATTATATTGTTTGTTCAGTCAGATAGGTCTTCGGTAAATGAATTCCCAAAACAATTTCTCACTTATGAGTATCACATAGTCTACAGCATTGCCTACTCTACACCTGTACTATATTTCACAGCTTGGACACAAGGTCTGAATGTTCTCCGTCCAACCTCGTTATAACTCGAGCCCGGATATTTATGCAAAAATAAAATATTCATCAAAAATTGATTCTTGCAATAATTTTGATATTTTCTGTGTAGATGGGTCATCTAGTTGAAATATATTAGTTTTTAGTACTTTACTAAATTTTGCTATTTCTATGTAGATGGTCATCGGTTGCCTATTGAAGACATATGGGATAAAATGTATACTTCTCATCACCCACTTTCAGCAGATTTGAAATGGTCAACAGTTACTCAGCAAGTCAGTAGATATTTCATTAGAATTTAGTAAATTTATTACTAATTTGTATTTTCTATTTATTTTCAGATACATCCTGTGTTTAAGAGGCCTTACTATCAACTTCATCCATGCCGGACATCGGATTTGATGCAACATGCTTTAACTATTACTAATGATGCAGATAAAAGTGCATTTAATTATCTAGTTTGTTGGTTAAGCACTGTGGGAAATATTGTAGGATTGACAATTAGCACTGAATATGCTAAAATGTTAAAGTGTTTGTAATGAAAATACTACAGTATACACTGCAGGTTGATTTTTTTTAATTAAAAAATTCTATTGTTTGTTTTTGAGTTTTAGTGCCTATTTCATGAGAGTACAGCAGAGCCAAAGCTAAGTATTAGAACTGGACATAATTTGACCAATAAAATACAGAATAGTCTAGAGAGTGTCCAGTAGCGAGGGAGTAATAAAAACAAAAAAAATGACATTTTTACTAGCTAAATACATCTTTTAACACAACAATACTATAGTAGCATGGTCCTTCTATCAGAGGAACATGATAGTATTGCTGTGTAAAAAGATATATTTTTCACTATCACGATGCTTTTAGCGTGCACTAAAATGCTAAAAATAATCATTTTTAGATGCTTTTATTCATCTAAATATTTAAATGATTAATATTTGGTGCTTAACAATGCATTCAATTATCTAAAAATGCCTTTTTTAACCAACAAATTCACTTTGGAACTTGGGTGTATAATTAAATATTTTAAATGCAAGAATGTATTTTCCATGTGAAAATGCAATATTTTGGATATACAAATCAAATGTTTATATGTTATGCAAGAGTTATTACCATAAGGTCTTGCAAAGATGATATATTATCGATAATAACATATAAAAGTGTTATTTATTTTAAATTGTAGTTTACATCTGAATATTTTATTTCATGCAGTTAGTTAATTTGACAAAACCATAATTCAATAATATTATATACAATTAACTACTATTGGTACCGGACCATCTTGGAAAAATCAAGATTACATAGAATTAACTCCGGCACCGAAAAAAACTCGGTTTCTAGAGATTCTCTCACGGCCTCATTGCTCTAGAACATGAAAAATTAATTCTAACGTAACGGGTCCTTCCTGCGTCGTAGACACCGCACGATGAATGACAGGTATCAAATTACTGTCCAAATCGTTCATATACACAGCCGGAAGTTTATCACTCAGAGATCCGACTTCATATCCAACCTAACATTACAATTGAGTGATTAAATCACAATCCGCAAATTCCCCAATTCATTACTTACATTCTCCGTATCAACAGTCGCTCTCAGGCCAAGTTTAGTCATATTAGACACTTTTAGAGACTCTAAATGTGATGTTAGCGCCATGCAGAACGCTTGGGCTAGTTTTTCCGAAAGTCTACTGATGTTTACGGGCTCGGACCTAATAAATAATTGACTATAATCTAAAAACTGACACTTTTGTTGTTATATACCTTCTGCTGTTTATCAATTCATCTGTTTGTATGAGGAATACTTCGGTCCAACGAATGAGCCATCGCTCTCCGGCATAATCCGTTCCACCGTGTATCCGAATGCTTTGGATACCATCCATTGCCATGTTATCAATTGGACTCTTCACTCTGTACAGTAAAGAAATTCATTAACAAAAATCTGCCAAATTCAACTTTAGCCCATTTCATGTAGGAATTAAACATACCCCACATTGAATTCTTTGTCGTCGTCCACCCACTGGACAAAGACAACTTCTTCGTGCGTTTCGGCATCTATTGGACCGCAATTTAATGCCATGTCATTCATCTCGCGTAAGGATTGCCTCAATTCCGCCATTTTGTCCGGCGGAATTTGAACCATTACACCATCTTCCACGACGCTCAATTTAGCCACAAAACCAGAAGTCGATTTTAAGGCTCCGCTGAACACAACGAAGCTCGCACCAATCGCTAGAAATTAATTAATTAATTAATTAATTAATTACCGTATTATCCCGTAAACAGCGGCATGCCAGATAAAACGAGTTCAACCAGATTTGAGAAATTGACTGTCAGGTACTAATTTTGGCAGCATGACGGAAATTTATATATTAAAAAAAACGTAGCACTCATTTCAGGCACATTGTCTAAGTTTTTTAAGTTAGGCTGCCCGACACAACATGCGTACAATGCCTAAACGTTTCACTGCCGTCGGTGCGGCTGCTGCGGGGTTTTTAACCCGTTTTTCCGGCATGCCGAATAAATTCGTTTTATTCCAATTCATTCATTCATTTTTTGTTGTACTTTTTTCTGAGCTTGCAGACTGTGTGTGGTAATTGCCGTCTTCATTTTGTATGCATATTAGATGTGAATCAGCCTCCATGCTGTAATTACTGCCTAATGCCAATACATGGTCATTACTGTTGTTCAAAGCCCTCATAACATCATCGTATCTGTTGCGCGGAAATTTGATTCTTGTTTTTTTGTCTTCTAAGTGAATTTTCATTCCTCGGATGTTGGGTAATGTGTATTGATAATTACGGAAATCCTGTAAAATTTAACAATTTCATGCAAATGACAAACACCTTGATCGAACCAAACCCTTAAAAAAAATACTTACAGCTAAAATATTCATGATTGTATGTCCAATTTCATAAAACACGGGTTTGCGAAACCTACAACTCAAAATAGGACATGGATAGCAGCTAAACTCGGCTCCAAGTCGAAGCATGAGGCGGAGAGGGAAGACTTTAGCCCATGGAATTTCCCATTTCTGTAGAAGTACTCCCACCAAGAAATTGCAATCGGGTACAGGAAGTTGTTTAAGACACTGCGTAGTGGGTTTGATGTACAAAAAACCTCCGTGATCTCGAGACGACAGAAAAGCGTGGTTAAATATGGAGCAGCTCAAATGGGATATCACAATGCCTGCAAAATAAGTTTCATTAAGATTGTGTAATAAAAATTACTTAAAGGATTTACGACATCAAAAATTTTATGGGTGAATAATTTTTGCCATTCCTCAAAATAGCCGAAATGATTTTTATTTAGAAGTTTCAGAACACTTTTAAAAAATCATTTTAAATCTCAAACAGCTCATTTGAGCTTGGTGAGGAACATTGTTGGCCACTGCTGTTGGTATTCCCCCATGTTAAATGAATAGGGTTTACGTGCCAACTGTTAACAATGCTCGACTATTCTCTCAATTTTTCATATTGTCATCTGCACAAACTACGGTTTTTTAATATTTTTCAAAAAATGCCTGAACAATTATTTAAGGGTGCCTTGATCCAATGGACTCAATAAAAATTTGATGTCATAAGACCTTTAAGAAGTCAAAAAAAATTATATTACCATGGCTAGCATCGTCGTAGACCGTGCTAAAGTGATAAAATATATCTTTCGCTATTTCCTTTTCGTCCGGTAAACATTCCAAGACAATCATCATCTCTTCTTGAGCAACGTTACACATTCCTTTTGTTGAAAAGCACCAACATAGTTTGCCAAGGCAGCAGTTCACTGTTTTGATTGTTAATAGGTTAAATTACTGAATGTTCAGAATGGAATTTTTAAAGCTTACATTGAACTATTTTGACAAAAACAAATAAGTTTTTGTTAATAGCAAATTTGATAGGTGGTTCGTTCAGATCTGCAATGCGAATAGAATCAATTATTATAATCAATCAAATAGTAAAAATATCAGCAATTTTGAGCTCATTATTTGTAAATTTTCTCACAAAATATCAAATTACCTATGAGTTTTTCATAAATTAACATTAGATCTGGATAGACATCCACCGACTCTGTAATCAAACAAAAATAAAACATTAAAACTCAACCCAAAAGCACAATCGCCAGAAAAAAATCCATTCTACCTAAACCATTCTCATCAGTAAATATAACCGGCGGATACCGCATCTCCTCTTCCGGCACATAATTCGACAAATGCAACGGCAACTCCGGCAACCGCGTCAAATGCTCCGGACTACCTTCAGATAAACTCCCATCTATCAAACAAAAACAAACAAAATATTTTCATTACTGACCAATATTAAAAATTAAATATCAAAATATAATTTTCTTTTAAAAAAAAAAGCCTCAGCTGTTACTTATAGCCCAACCACACACAACAGACACAATAAAGCGACAACACAAACAGAAATGTCTCATTTTGTTACTTTTCCCTAAAAGACATACCCACGTTTCTTTCAATTTTCTTTTGTACTCGACCAGGCCTGCGATAAAGTGGTCTAGGCTCTTCCACTTCGTCCAATTCGGTCAAATCCCCACCAGGACGGATTCCGTCGGAAAACATCACCTGCTTGGGCTCGCCAGCTCCCTTTGTTTTAGAACCTGCGCAGGTAAAACCTCGTTAGGCGATCCCGCAAGTATACCGATCCGTCTCTTTTAAAGCGTTGGTAGCATTGGTTTAAATACCGTAAATCCTCTGATAGAACGCGGGTGTTGTATTTGAAGAATTCTATTTTACCCTGTACAAAAACTTAAAAAAATATGGTTAACACCATTTGTATTTTCTAATATGTTTTCAATCTCATAATGACTGCAAGGGTGTTTGGATTCCCGCGCTCCATCAGAGGATGTGGCGAAACTAGATTTGATGAAAATCAAAGTTTGATTTTGATTCGTAATGAATGCGAGTATATTTTAAAAAATTTACGACATCAGATATTTTATAGCTGAATAATTTTCATCATCCCTTAAAATGGCCTAAATGATTTTTATTTATTTTTTTAAAGTTTTCGGAACACCTTTAAAAAAATTATTTTATATCCCGAACAGCTTATTTGAGCTTGGCATTGAGAGACATTGTTGGCCAATGCTGGCAGAGCTGCTATTTCTGACGTTTAAAATCAAAAAAATTATTCCGTCCCTAGAAACGGTAAGAACATTACAGACGGGAATCTCCCATGTTATAACTCCCAATTTTAAATCTTCTGGCGTAAAATAAAGTTTTCTCCTTAAATCTTGTCGGGCATAATCCCTCATCGAGTCTCGCTCAATAATCTTGTTAAGTCTCGCATAATCTCACAGCAAGTCTCGGAAAATCTTTCGGCATGTCTTGCAAATTTGAATCTACATTAGTCCGCGTAACTCTATAGTCCATATCGGATTGGCTGGGACCTTTTCACCCATCATTCGTGTCGTAATTTCTGTTATATGCCGAAATCCCAATTCCACCGCGCAAACAAAAAAAATTACAGCCAAAAAGGCGTCACCGAGCCCTCACATAGAGCAACAAACAAACAAATACCAACCAACACTTGCTACTAACACTTTAAAGGATTTTTTTTTTTTTTTTCTAATATTAAAAGGGAGAATTGTGGTCTCAAATCAATCTCACCTTCCCTCTTGAGCACCCCCACTGGAACCATGATAGTGGGCAGCGGGACTTGTGGACTGGCCTTTGCCTGTTGAAGCGGCGAGATTGTAGAGCAATATTCGATAGGATTATTAGGATTGGGACGGTTGCTAATCGGTTGCAGACTGGGGCTCATTAAAGGAGCTGATGGCAAAAATGACCCCGCACTCGGTGATTCAGCTAAGTATGAAAATAAAAATATAAAAAACAAATGGAGGGGACAAACAAAATCAACTGAGGCTTTTTTTCTCTATGAAATCGAACAAATTAAGCGAAATTAAATTCTAAGGACCTTTTTTCAACTGCAGATGGCATTGGCTGCACACACGGGCCTCGCGGTTCTCCATAAACGGCAACTTGGCTTTAGCGCCGCAGCACTGCGAGCAGAGCACTTGGCCGCACGCTCGGCAATGATGGCGGCGCTTGAGAACAGTGAATTTGACGTTGCAGTGCATGCAGAGCGGGGCTTCAGAATCGGGAATCCAGAAAGGAGCCATTTTCCCCAATTGGAAGTCCTCGGCGCCGTGCCAGTCGGGTGTAGTTGTCGACACTGTTTCGTCCTCTTTCCAAGCGTCGATGCACGCATTATCATCTGTTGTGCTCATCCGCGAATCTGTTTTTAATCAATAAATATTGAATTAATTGATTATAATTCAATGATTTCGGTTTCTAAAATGTCGGAAAACATCGAAATTAGGTAAATAACGGCCATTTTGTACGAAAATGTACATAATTTCACGATTTTTGTCAATATTTGAAAAAATATCGACAAAAAGTAACTTTTTTAAACGTGCAGCAATAATTTCATGACAAAAATCAACAAAAATATTCACTTTACCATCGAGTAACGACGTTTCATGCAAATAATTCCCATTTGGGTTCGCCGGAGTAGGAAAATCTAACAGAGCATCAACGCTCGCTAAACTAGGCTCGACTCCAGACAACATCAGACACGTTGGCCTTTGCATTTTCGTTTGAGCACCAGCACCGCCATCCATCATTTCATCTTCCACGACTTCCTCGGCCTCCTCATTGACTAGTTTATCACTCGCAACATCATCCTCAACTTTTTTGACCTCAACATCATCTCGTTTTTTTCCTTTTTAACTTTAATTTCTTCAATTGGGGCCATTTTCGCATCCTCAAACACAACACTGTCCTTCATGTTTTTTTTCGACCGGTGAATACCGCCGTCCTCTCTATCCAACGGTATATGAGGACTCTTCAGTTCGGCGAGCGGCGAGAAATATTCCTCGCTGGAGCTGGATTCGTCGTTAGACTTCGCTTTCGGCGAAACTGAGGCCTCCATTGCCAATTCCAACTCGGCGTTCTTGAAATGATCGTCTAATTCCGATTCTGACATTTGAACGTCGGTAAATCCAACTAGCTTCACGAATTCCAGTCCAGTTTCTTCCATTTTCGAAACGTTAATGTTGTTTGGCGCCTCTCCGGCTCCAATTTCGGAAATCTTGTTGTTTTCTTCGACGCCATTTTGACACCGGTCGCCATTATTAATTTTTGGAAGATTCTTGTTAAGCGAGATCAAGTTGTTTTGCACCAGACTCGTTTTGTTTGTGTCCTTCGGCGCGATTTCTTCGTTGCGCGCATCCGAGTGTTTCTCTTTTTCTAAATTCGACGCGATCGTTTCGGCCGTTAGTGCGTTGTTTTCCGGGATGTTTGCATTGGTTCCGTTAGGAATAGATTTTTCTATCGGTGAGGGTAAATCCCGTGTGAGGAGTTTGAAGGGGGCCCCGAAATCAGCTTCGGCTAGATCTAGTTTTTCCATCGGTTCGAATGGGTAATCGAAACCGGATGATTTGTGATTGTTGATGGGTGGTATGTGTGGTAATGATGGTTCGTCGATATTGTTGATTGAAATTGGATTTGGGTGATGGACTGCGGTTATTTGGTCAGCGTTATCTAAAAATAGAAAATAAAAAATCAAATTACAATATAAATGTGACGTTTTATGACATAATTTAACAGGTTACGACAAATTTAGGCCATTTTTATGATTGATTTCATAAGATTATATTAATTTTACTGATAGTCAATCAATTTGGCCAATATTTCTTAAGAATGACGGTAAAATTCCTCAACAAATGTGATGTTTCACTTTGTTCCACAGCTAAATGTAATTTTTTTGATAATTTTTAACAAATTACAGTAAATTTGAGCTAATTGGTATAAATTAACCAACAAAACGACTTATTTGACATGAAACTCAAAATAACTAGTTTTATACATAAATTCATTTTAAAACCAATTTATACCTTCATTCTGCTCAAATTCGTCCAAAACTGCATCCAAATCCACCGTATATTTATCCATTTTCACCGATATATTTTAATCTAAAAAAAATAAATGAATATAAAAATCAATAATAAAAAAATAATAAATAAATAAAAATAATATTGGCACAGAATTTCATAGCATTTACCATTGCGAAACACGATCCGATTTTAAAAATACAATTACAATTATTGTATTTTTAATTCGTGATTAATGCGACTGTCATATAAATTACATAATCAAAATCTTTAACACGAAACAAGTGTGCGAAAACTTTTTGTCATATGACAAGTCACATGACGAATTGAAAAGAAAAGAAAACTTATTCAGCACAGACCATGCATTTATATTGTCTATTTTCACTATTAAATGCATTAAAAAACAATGATTAACTTTAACTCAGTTGAAATAAGGTAATATTCGGCGAAAAAGTGTGAAAAAACAGTCGCAAAACACTTAAAATTGAATTGAAAAGTCAATTAAAAAACCGTTAAACAATAAAATTACCTCTAAGCTTTGTTGGAACCATAAAACAGGTGTTGGTATGAGACCAGACTCGAATTGATTGACTCATTTACGGTTAAATGCTCGTTTGTTCGTGCTAAGTACGTAGAAGATAACGTTTCCTAATTTCACACTGGCTTCTGCCATTTTGTCAATTAAAACACACTGCGCAGGCGTCAATGAATGAAAAATTTAACTCTTAATTCATACATCAGAATATATCATTTTTGGAATTAAACCTCACAATATATGACGTCAATAAATATACCTCTGACTCACAGTACGAAACTACCACCTTGTGGTGAAATAATAAACCACTTTTTATTCCTTTTTATTCCATAAAATAATCAAATAAATTAATTATATCGTGAAAAATTTCATAAAATGTCATAATAAATATTTTATTCAAAAAAAAAAAAATTAATTTCAATTTATAAAAATTTAAATAAAAAAAATCGTTATTCTGTTTTGTGTCTTAAAAATACTTATAAAATGTATTATAATTACAAAAACTAAAATAATTAATCAAAAAATGAGTTAGAAGTAATCAAGTAACACTATTTCAACATTGGTTTTTTACCTGTGCAATAAAGCGACGTCATTTATGGCCTACAGCCATGCATGGCTAAGCAGGAGGGTAGACGATGTGCAGCAGGTTGCAACGAAGCAGACGAGATCCATGGGGTCGATGGTGAGGACGCGTGTAGGTTGGGCAGCCATCCTATTGCTATTGCTTCAGCGGACATTTGGTAAGTTTATTTTTATCATCATTTTTCTCATTCCCACCATTTGTACCCCACAATTTTCACAATTTCCCTCAATTTGGACGAAATTAACCAGAAATTCTTAAATTTCTCACTGGAATACATCAAAAACCATCATATAATTGTCTAATAATTATAACAAGAAGTTGTTCCATATCCAAAAAATAATTTTTGACAGGTGTGTTATAATTTGTGTGGGATGCCAAGGTAAAGAACCTTGTCATTCTTGGCATGTTTTACCAAACATTTTATGCACCACACCTTTGACAGAAGAATCTTGAGAAAGCTTGCAGCAATAAGTGTTTAAGAGTTAAGAGAATCTTTCAATTGGGCTGTTTATTTTTTTTTTTTTTTTTTTTATATATTTTTAAGGTTGGTCAGGGGTGGGGTGATGAAGAATGAGAATTATGTGTTGGGAATGATATGTGACAACATTGACTTGTCCCTATAAGGTTTTCAGTGGTTTTATCCTGCATCATGAAGGAGATAAAAGCCTTAATTTCACTTGTTTCACTTGTTTCATGAGTAATTTCAGGGTTTTTCAGGGTTCAACAACTTCATATCCGTTATATTGTCACCGTTTCGCATAGTTAAGCAAAATAGAGTCGGGAATTGGTTGAGTTTTTTTAAGTTTTTCTTTGTGGGTTTCGGTAGGTTTCGCTTATAAAATAAATATTGATTTAAAATCATTATTTTTTTATTTAGCTTGATACAAATGTTAAATAACGTTGTTAGAATGTAATAATTGTTTATAAACTATATAAAACCCCATTGAAAAACTTTAAAAACAACAAAAATACCCAAAAATTGAGTTAGATCGATGGATTAAAAAAAATCATCTTCAAGCGCCATATTGGATTGACAAACGACGCTTCGATCAAAGTAATAAAACTTACACAATCTATAAATTTCCATAAAACTCTCGAAAAATTCCTTTTCGTCACCCTTTTAGCCCCATCAATACTAAAATCGACAAAACCAACACCAAAATCAACAAAATCGACACAAAAATCAACAAAATCGACACAAAAATCAACAAAATCGACACAAAAATCAACAAAATCGACAAAATCTGTTTAAAAAAACCCCTAAACTCCCATTTCGCTCCATTCACCTCTTATGCGCCCCTCAAACAGCTTCTGTATTGGTAATAACAAACCCCCAAATGCAATGTTCGCTCTCCAGGAACCCCAACGGACCCCCTAGGCCCCATTTTTCGGGGCGTGGTGTAATCCCAGCCGAGCACACGTTGTCAAAAGCACCACCAACCACCACCTGGCTGTCGACGCTGGCACATTGCATCCACGCACCCCACCTCCTGCCCCAAACTAGCTCCTGGCGCATTCCCGGTGTTGGTGGCACCCCACCCACGCAATATATGCCACCAACTGTGCGCGGAATGGAAAGCAGTTGGATCCCAATCTGTTTCATCTATTTTACGCCGCGTCGTCTTTATTTATTGCTTGGGAAAAAGCGAAAAGAAATAAATGAGTTCAATTTATGATGTTGTTACGACCTTTCACTCATATAATATATATTCATTTACAAAATGGAATTGCGTTTGTTGCTATTATTCACGGTCAAGGTTGAGTTTTTTTGTGTTTCGGTTTCTGTTTGGGTGAATTTATGGACTGAAATCGATCTCATAAATTTAAATTGGGGCATTGACCATTTGGTCGTTTAGGTGATGGATTTTGATGAGTTTGGCAAGAATTTTAATGGAAATGATGTGTTATATAAATTGATTTTGTGTTTTTGTGATTTTATTGGATATTGGGCAACGGCGCTTTCCTTAGATTTCGGTTTAATATGACGGATAATGTCAATTTTGATGTTATTTTACGCTTCCATAGATTTTTGGGTGATGTTTTTGGAGAGTTTTATAGAAATTTGATTTGATCGTGTAAGTTTTATTACTTTGATTGAAGCGTGGTTTGTTAATCCAACATGGCGCTCGAAGATGATCTTTTTAATCCATCGATCTAACTCAATTTTTGGGTATTTTTATTGTTTTTAAAGTTTTTTAATCGGGTTTTATGTAGAGTATAAACAATTATTACGTTCTAACAACGTTATTTAACATTTTTATCAACCTAAATAAAAAAAATAATGATTTTTAAATCAATATTCATTTTATACGTGAAACATTCTACAGATTTACTGATAGCGGGCGTTTGTTTTGGTTGTGAAAATCGCATTTTTTGATGAAATTTTTAGATTTTAACCTCTTAAAGTGATTTTTAATTGTTTGTGGTTTGATAAAATGTTGGAACGAACAATTGCAAGGTGAAAAAAGATCAATTTGTGAACCACTAATCCTGATCACATTCACATCCCGCGGCCTTTCTTTTTGTTGGCCACATTTCTATCGGAATGTTGTCACGCTCGAGGCACCTGATTCATTTGCAAAACTTGGGAGGGGTCCTCAAATGCCCTGCATTGGGCGTGGTTCTCCTCCCATCCACCCCGTCGCGTTCCTAGGCCAAAGGCGCCTCCAACATCCAACCAGGATCTGTGCGACATTTTTTCTCAATATAAAACATCATTATTGTGTGACAAGAAAAACTAATTAGAAGAATAAATTTTAAAAAAATAAAAAAATAATAATAATTTTCTTTTGTAAACAAAAAAAAAATAAGGAAACCACACCCAGGTGAAGTTAAAAGTCCAAAAATGATAATTCTTAGATTTTTCCCACGCATTTGTAGGGTGTTTTACTGAAACTTGAACTTCGAGACCGGAAAAGAGCTTCCAACTGGCACCCATCCATTCAGAGTTGAGTGTAGGGGAAAAGGGGTAAAAACAGGCTACTCAACCTGTGCTTTTCATTCTTCCTTCCCGACCCTATGCTCATGAATGAAACTTGTGTGTGAGTTTCTCATTCACTCATATAGGTGTTTATAGCTGGTTTTTGGGTGTTGGCGGACAAAAGATTAGTGGAAAAAGGGGGTGGGGGAGAGGAATAAGGATTTGGATGTTTTTTTATGTTTATTAGAGAAAGTTTTTTTTAATATTTGTTTTTTTGCCATTGTTGAGTTTTGTTTTGGTTTTACTGTTAAGACGATTATCTTAAGAGTGTCATTAAATGTCAGTAAAGTGTGTTAATTTTCACGCGTTATCAAAAGGGAATGAAAGGTGTCTTTCGACGAGTTTGTGGATTTTTTAAGGAAAATGTTTTTCTAAAAGTGTCACTATTTAATGAGTTTTGATTATATTATTGCAATTTTTCAATCAACATATTTTTTTATTCAAAATCGCATATTTTTTTTATTCAAAATCGCATATTTTTTTTTATTCAAAATCGCATATTTTTTTTTATTCAAAATCGTATATTTTTTTATTCAAATTCGCAATTCTTCATTCAAAATCGCAATTCTTCATTCAAAATCGCAATTCTTTATTCAATATCGCAATTCTTCATTCAAAATCGCAATTCTTCATTCAAAATCGCAATTCTTCATTCAAAATCGCAATTCTTCATTCAAAATCGCAATTCTTCATTCAAAATCGCAATTTTTTAAATTTAAAAACACAATTTTACATTCAAAAACACAATTTTACATTCAAAAACACAATTTTACATTCAAAAACACAATTTTTTACATTCAAAAACACAATTTTACATTCAAAAACACAACTTTCCAATCAAAAAACACAACTTTCCACAAACTTCCAATCACATACCATTTAAAGAAAAAAAAACTATATTCTCAACTAAATCTCAACATCAACATCCCCAAATCCCTACTTTCCATTCAAACCCAATTCCAAACCCTCAAAAACACATTACCATCAAAAATCACTTTAAAACTCTCCTCACCCAAAAAACTTCATCTTTAATTCAATTCATTAAACCCTCATTAATTCACCATTCAAATCCAATCCACCACCTCTCCACCAACCACCACCAAAAAAAAAAACCCCAAAAAACAAATTTCCCATCCAAAATTCCTTTCACCTCCCAATCAAAGCGCCCGACCGATCCCCAAAACCCCTCAAACGAAAAACCTCCTTAAAAAGAGGGACAAAACTCGGAAAAAGACATCACATACCACCAACTGGGGAGCTTACAACTAGTATAACACCAATTTCCCACTAGGCGGCTTAGGGTTTGGTCATTCTTTCACTCGCCCAGCAAGACATTTCTGAGGTTCAACACAAAATTTCTATATATTTTTTTTAAAAACATGTTTGGACACCCCTATGGCCTTAAGGCGTTGGCTCTGTTTGTGGTTGACCCCCTTTAACGCTATTAAATTCACGACCAACTGCGATTGGTCACTTCGCACGCCTGTAGGGGGACATAAAACCATCACTAGAAAATGAGATAAACTCGCGACTTGATTTATTGAAATGTTATTGTACCCCATTGTACTCCATTTTTCTAATGGCGATTACAATCGGTTTGGAAATGGCGGGGGAATCAATGGATGCCGGTACATGGCAGATGGTTATGGTGGATTGGGACAATCACATCTGGGGACTGGGATTGGGCTTTCATATGAATATTAGGCGCCAGGTGGCACACGTGGGTTGGATACGGCATATGGGGAGGGGGTTTGAATAGGTGTAGAGGGGGATATAGGTGGATGATGTCTGGGGGTTTGAAGGGTTGTGTTTTTTGGTAAGTTGCTAGTCGTTGGATGTTTGTGGATGGCGATAGTTGGAGGTTTGTTGTTGTTGTTGTTGGTGGGAAAGTGCGCAGCGGATTTGGTTTTTTTATTGTTTGGGATGCGGAAAGTAGTTATGGAAGTTTTAATTGGATTTTTATTGAGTGAAATAAAAATTTTTGAGAATTTTTATTTTTTTAATTTTGATGATTTTTTTTTTTTTTTTTNTT
>JH431978.1:183954-209276 GCA_000239455.1 Strigamia maritima | reverse complement strand
AAAAAAAAAAAAAAAAAAACTCAGTTTAAATGACTAGTTCTGAACAAAATCAATTCCAAATACTGTATTCTTTTTTTTCTTTAATTTACACTTCAACCTTTCGAAAAAACTAAATTCCATTCAACTCCAAGAAATTTTTAAAATTTTCGATGACTAAAACCAAAAAAAATACCAAAACACTTACAAACATTACGGTATCATATCTACACATCAAACGAAAAAACTATTCCATTGAATTAAAACAACATTTACGACCCAAACTTTAAAACCAAATAGAAATATATTACACCCACTCCAACTCCTGTCCATATATTACTTACCATGGGCGTTGTCCACTCAGCATGAATCAAAATACAATCATAACTCAAACCCAGGAATTCGATCCCAATACATTAACCATGCTCGCCGCCATCTTAGCCACGTGACTCAACTTAAAAATTCATTTCAACTAAAAAAAAAAAAAAAATAAAAAAAATTTTAATCTTCAAAATCAAACGTTTCCGACTCAGACTTTGATTAACGAGCCCACACTGTTTTTGAAGGTCAGAGTTAATTCACTCGCCGTCTCACCGGAAGTTGTCTTGTCCCACCCACCGAAAACAGCAGCAGGTTTTTGATGGTCACCCTCATTTCTCAATTCCCCCATCCCCAATCCGACTCACACTCAAGACTCACCATTTCCTCTCCCTATCTCATGCCAGTTGCCACCCCACTGCCCTTAGCAACAGTGGTCCAACACCTGTCTTCTAATGGAATTTTTAGACAGCTGAAACGTGTGCTGCTATCAAATGGTTAAATCATTTATTTACTCCACTTTGATAATCGCATCCAATTATTAAATAAAAATAAAAAATAAAAAAATGAGGGTCATTCAGCCAACTAGACCAATTAAAAAAAATAATCGCAATTTGATGTTTGTGCTCAAGCTCGGTTTTCCATGAAAACCATTTTGACGGACATCGGCAAACATCGTGGCCGACGTAGGTCCGTACACCGAATTTGTCATCATTTTTCGCAATTCTTACCTATTTTTATGTCGATTTCTCATGGAATCGTTAGGATGTTGTTAAATGACGTCCCCACTTAGAAAATTAGCAAGTTTTGAAATCGAGAAACAAACACCATGCTCGATCTATCGTTTCCAAGATGGCTGCCACAATAATCGGTTTTTCAATAAACCGTTTTTTTTTTTTTTTATAAACGAAAAAGTGTCTCGTTTATTAACAAATTGAAAAACCGATTTCATTAAAATGACGCAAAAAGCGTCGACTTTCGGTTTTTAAAAACCGCAAAAATGGGGAAAAACGAAGAAAATTTGAATGCACCTAAAAGGCCGCATATAGGTAGTTTTCCTATAGGACATTTGTTAGCATAAAACAATAAAGAATTATATTCCATTTAAAGAAAGAGGTTTAGCTTTCTTTTTCAGAGTAGAATTTTCTACTCTGAAATAATACAACATCGACAGAAATGATCAGAAATACATCAGTAGCGCCCGAACAAAATTACGAGTACCGGTATGTTTTTTCTACGTAATAAATCGTATGTCTTACTATTTTAAGAGTAGAATTCTGAGAAATGTCTGAAAAAGTTTCAGTTTTCACATTTTTCATAACCTTTTACCACCTCGGTTTACTTGTACCGTGAGAATTTAAAATCCCCCTAGTGTTCACAACTTCATTCAAGCTCATATCCACCCCTCGTCTTCCTCTTTCACCCCCTTTCCGTTCTCATGAATGAAAGTGTGACGAGAAAAATGTGAATGAAGTGCAAATTATCACCAAATAAGGCTAATCCACATATATAAGCAGACAATTTTTTTGTTTTGTCTTCTACATCTGTAGGCCTACTCTTTAAAAAAAAAGTCATTTCCGTTTGTCAAAAACATAAGAAAAAGTTATTACCGTATGTTCATATACAGGTGCTAAATAATAAATATTTAATGATGCATTTATAAATTGTATTTTAATCACCATATTTATTTTTACAACAGCTGCTGGAACGGTATTTTTTAACACTAAAAAAAAAAATCTCTTCATTAAGGTCTAGGTTAAGTGTAGACTTGTTCCTCTGACGTCATTTTGTCATGTCTATTTGAAGATCGATACCTCAATGTTATATTTTTTTAAGCCTAATTTGTGTTTGTTTATTTATTTATTTTCAGTGACTTGTATCTGTTATCTGGCAGATGAATACCAAGGAGTGTTTATGGGACTTTTGCCCGCGACGTCACGGTCACCTCCGATGTTGTCCGAGGTGATGGTGGTCGCAGACGGGATCCCAATTTGGGGAGAATGTTACAGGAAGATCGGCAACAGCGTGATCCTCAGAGAGCGAGAACAGTGAGTTTAAATTTGTTAATTGCAGCTTATGTCAATGGGTTGCGTGTCTCTACAACGGAAATGAGTGTAGAAATTAAAAATTTTGTGCACAAGAGAAAGAAGGGAATTGGTGAGAATCTTGTTCTTTGTAATCTCAGTCTCAGGGGGTTCATAACAATTGCAAGGTAAAAAAAAAATAAGAAAATAAGAAAATTACAAAAGCCAAGTTTTAACAAACAAAATTAATTTATGTTGCGATACATGTTGTGACATGATGTTGTGACATGAGATAATTTAATGTTTCAATAAAAACATCATAATATGTGTCATTACTTTGAAATTAAATAAAAATTACTGAAGACAATTCTACAGCACATCAAAACTTACCATTAGTGCTTTCGATTATCGAAAATCTCATCAGCAGACCCATAACCGTCCGGAGCACATTTGAACAATAGACTGCCAACCGGAATCAAAACATGGACTTCTTACGGTATATTTAAGGTCATGCTTTGATTCCAGTTGGTATAGTCTCTGTTTGTTGTTCAAATGTGCTCCAGACGGTTGGGTCCGCTGATGAGCTTTTTGATAATCGAAAGCACTAATGGTAAGTTTTGATGTGTCTAGAGAATTGTTTTCAGTAATTTTCCTTTAGTTAATGTTTATTGTTTTGTTTTTTATTGTTTTTCCATGATTTCAATATTTTGACATGGTTTTCCATAACCCAGTAGTACGCAAAATGTATGGGCAACAATCACAAAATGTATGGGCAACAATCACAAAATGTATGGGCAACAATCACAAAATGTATGGGCAACAATCACAAAATGTATGGGCAACAATCACAAAATGTATGGGCAACAATCACAAAATGTATGGGCAACAATCACAAAATTTATGGGCAACAATCACAAAATGTATGGGCAACAATCACAATGTATGCCAAAGTGTATGACAATTACTAAGTTTACAAGAACACGCTTTTCTAGAAAATGACGTCATCATTTATCAAGTGGAAAAGTGGAAACTAGAGTGAATACTCCATTTTTTACTTTTCCACTCGAGAAATGATGACGTCATTTTCCAGAAAAGCGTGTTCTTGTAAACTTAGTAAATTTGTGCACATAAACTGAAAAGTGAACTATTTTGCATTGTACTGAAAGTATATATTGTGGTATCTTATTTTAATCCTTTAGTCGAGCCGAGTCGAAAAATCATTGTTTCGTAGCCAAAAAATGTGCACAACAATACAAAAACCCAAATGTAAATAATTTTTTAAAATATTTTACAAGCGTTTTCGTTTGTTAACAATGGCACGCACATTTTTTGACTACAAAGCAATGATTTTTCGACTCGGCTCAACTAGAAGATTAAAATAAGATACCACAATGTATACTTTCAGTACAATGCATAGGCTATTAACCAATGGGAGTTTCGTGCACAATTTGTTAAATAGAGTATATAGAGTAAATGTCTGGGCAACAATCACCATGTACGGCAAAGTGTATGACAAAATGTCTAGAGAACAACAATCAACATTTATGACAATAAGTGCATAAAACAATGTATGGCATTGTACGGCAACACACGACAATGTGTAAGGCAACTCCCTGGTGTGTTTCCCAACTTTTCCATACTTTTTGCCACAAACGTATATTTTGCAATCAAATGTACAAATGTGTATGGTTTATTGGGACTCACTGGATCGAATATATTTTACGGCTTTGCCGTCTAAAGATGACTTCAGTTTGATGCTATTAGATTACATGGAGATGATGGAATGTGATAGCTGCTTATCATTCTACCGACTATTCATAGTAATCATAGGATTATAACTTAACGGTTAAAGGGTTTTATAAACCTTGACATTGAAGTACTCTCAAAGACCTTGAGACGTATCTAGTTTAACAATTAGCCCAAATCCTAAAGTAGAAATAGATAAAGGCAAAAAAAGAAAAAAGAGAAAGAAAGAAGATAAGTTGGTATGACGAGTGCGCGTGGCCTAAAGGCGCTTGCTTTGCACGCTTGGATTAAATGCAATTAAAGCGTCATTGACATTCTACGCGCTTTACTGGCTAGGTCCTAAGAATGGGGTGCCGCTTGCATCCGGTGATCCCATGCGCGGAACGGATGGGCATGGACAAATTACAAGAGACTACGGAGCGAAACAGATAAGCATCTCAAGTCACAGGTGGCATGTAATGGGAAAAAGATGCACAAGAAGAAAACAATAGCTCAATTGCGCATGAGCAATTTGTAAATTTGAAATTATTAGAAAAGCTAAGCAATAAAATTGAAAATAACTTTTTTTATGGGACAAATATTGTCCCTTGAACACTTTTGAAGAAAACCAGGTGTCAAATTAGGGCCTACAGCAACTGTTATTAGAGAAAAGCAGTTGAAATTTGAAACTTTTTCACTCGGAATTTTTGACAGTGTTAAACTAGTCATTACTAGAAGCAGTCAGGCTGAAAAGATTATTGGAACCATATAAAAAAGAGCTTCTGGAAGAAATAAGATTGCTCTTTGTTTTTGTTTCAATATTTTTTTTTTTTTCTTTGTAGGACTCAGTGCTTTAGATGTATTGTGATATTAGTAAGGTCTAATAATGTTCTCCAGGTGTATTCACATGGTAAGTGAAGTTTTTTTGTCTATTGTCATTTTTTTATAATTTTTTTTTTCAATGTAGGTTTGGAAAAATGTTATATGGATGAAGAATCTGCAAGGACATCATGTCCCACTGAGTCTTCAATAGCCAGCAAAACAACCAAGGAAATTATGCTATACAGTAAGATATAATTACACAATCTGCAATAAATTGATATAATGTCTTTGGAAAGTCTAATGAATTTTTTTTTTTTTTAAGATTGTATTCAACATAAGAATTTATTTTCACATGCATTGTTCAGTTATTTTTTTTGTGATTTAACCATTATATAAACAAACCACTTATTATAATTTCACTTTTATTGCAACACAATGGAATTTTTAATTTCTTGTATACTTTTTTCCAAAATCATCATTTTTTTCAAGAAAAAGATAAATTATGTGATAAAGCTCTTCTATTTCCCATAGTATACCAAAAGTTCAATGACTTTATAAAAAGTTTAAGCTCTAATAGACAGAAAGCATCATCATTGTGTTAAAATTTTTTTCCCACCCATCTATTTGCATACAATAAAAGTAAAGATAAAAATGGAATACAATCATATGTTTGGGTACACACGTGGCCGATTGCCAGATTATTGTTTCAAGTATAATGATGTAGTAATTTTCTTTTTTATTCCAAAATTGTTCAACCAAAAAATATAATTTGTGTTCTTTTTTCCAGAGAAACCCAACCCTGAAATTGTTGTCCTGCAATCCTATTGTCCCATCAATGGACGGTTCAAAGCTACTTATTCATCCAATGTGGACAGGAACAGACATTGTCAAGTTCCTACTGCTGAATTTAGCAATTGCCCATATGGTTTTTCATTATGTGCAAAGTTTAAGCAATGTTCATTTCCTGATGAAGGTATTCACTTTGTTTATTTACAATTATTGTGTGTTTTTTTTGTTTTTTTTTTTCAATAAAAAAAACTTTTACATATTATTGCAGAATTGCATTACCAATGTCTTGGAGATTGGGAGGGACCGAATGAAGAAAGATATTTAGCTTTACTAGAAGGTCAACCAAATGCCCCGATTAACCCGACAGAAAACCCGAAATATCGTTGCGCGGTAAAAAAAAAAAAAAAAAAAATAAAAATTAATAAACTTTGTTCTGTTGATAATTACACATAATGATCTTTTTTTTTCCAGATGTATTATGAAGATAAATCAAGTGGGAAGATTTCTCTGGCATTGTCAGGAGATTCAACTTGCACCAATGATCACCTCATGAATAGCAGTATGGGAGCAGAGACATATTCTTTGATGCTAAGTAAGAAAATTGAAGAGCAGATGCAAGAGATAGAGTAAAGTAGCCTCAACTATGACATTGCAATTTCTTGGTATTTGATACCAAAAATGCAGCTGATATGCAATTCATGCTTGGCAGAACTTTCTACTCTTTTTGTTGGAAAAACAATCATAAAATAAAAATTTCAATAATTTTTTTTCCCCGCAGCTTTACCACCTAGCTGGCCACCAATAGCTTTAGTATCTGAATGCCGATTTCCACCATGGGCTCAAGGCCCATGGACAAACTTAGAAGTTGAAGGAGGAATAATTACATTCAAGGATCATCGCAATTTCAAAACATATACCATTAAATGCATGACAAAAGAGGTCAACCCACAACAGGACAGATTCAAAGTTTACATGCGATCACAATGGTAATTCATGCAATTTTATTTCAAACAAGAAATTTTATTTTTGAAAACAACAACTTGATTATTTTTAAATTTTTATATGATTTAGCCACCAGAAAATGATTATTAAAAATTTGATTAAATATTTTTTATTTTGTTTTTCTAGCGGCGATGAATTATATACGTGCCTAGAATTGAGTCACCGTAGCGATCACATTATAGAATTCCAAATAGGTAAATCACTGACCTTGAACCATACTTTCCTTTCCTTCATTATTTTTTTTTTGTTTTTTTTTTTTTTTTTTTTTTTTTTTTTTTGCCAATTTTTTGTGCAAGCAAAATGCTAGCAGAAATAATTGCCCATTCACCAATTTGTTCTGCTACGACTGTAACCAACTAGAAAAAAAAATATAGAATAATATAAACCATTAAAGTACTGAATGAATTAAAAGACATAAATGCTTTGTGGTGTTTTTTTTATTATTTATTTCCTTAAAATATGAAAACAAATTTTATGCTAATTCCATGTCTTTTTCTTTTAAAAAAATGTTTCAGGTCAATTTCCAGAAGTGCAGTACAATGACTCAATTTGTCATGACAAGCAATTCAATTCAAAGTCATGGATTACATTAGGAAGTAAGCAAAGAAAAGAAAAAAGTAATATATTGTGTGATTTTGTTCACTGTCCCCTAAAATATTTCTAAAATGAGATGTTAAATGATGAGTTATAATCTACGTATGTGGTCACAAAATGATTTTCCAATTTCCATACATTATATTTGATTGGCAATGTGAACTCTATTTAACAATTCGTGCACAAAACTCCCATTGGTTAAATGACCTATGCATTGTACCGAAAGTATATATTGTGGTATCTTATTTTAATCCTCTAGTTGAGCGGAGTCGAAAAATCATTGCTTTATAGTCCAAACATGTGCATGCCATTGTTAACAAATGAAAACACTTGTAAAATATTTTAAAAAATTATTTACATTTGGGTTTTTGTATTGTTGCGCACATTTTTTGGCTACGAAACAATGATTTTTCGTCTCAGCTCGACTAGAGGATTAAAATAAGATACCACAATATATACTTTCAATACAATGCAAAAAAGTTCACTTTTCAGTTTGGTGCACGAATTGTTGGATAGAGTTTAGGTATATGACCCCACAAACTCATGGTCTTGCCTTTCTTTGAATTTTTACTGGGAAAAAAAACAAGGATTTTCCACCATATTAAAGTCTTAATACAATTATTTTTTTTATCATTGTAGGACAAGGTCTAGTGCCTGACACGCCATGTCCCATAGCTGGAGAGTACACCGGTTTAGTTCCGGATGCTCCAAGAATCTGCGCTAAATTGGCGTCAGATTGTAATAACCCTGATATCATGTTTTATACAGCAAGTAATTGCCTTAACCGCAGTGAAATTTATGAAGGTAAATTAGTGTTACATATAATCTTACATGGATTATTAATTTATCACCTTTACTTCAATTATGGTTATTAGAGAGGGAATACAAGTGTTTGGGTCAGTGGGAAGAAAATGGACTAACGTATACATATACGGAAAGACGGGATGTTAACGGCTTTCAGTGCTTTGTAAGTATACTAATATTTTATTTGTTGTTGATTTGATGATTCTGATTAGTTTTTTAATTACAGTTAGGAACAATCATAAGTGAAACTGTTATACAGATTATGGAAGCGGATGTTAATTGCATGCGTGGAATAGATCTTTCCAAATTTGGCATGCAAATGACAAAGAAAGGTAAATAGACCAGATGAATATTGTTGAATATTGTCACTCAACTAGGAAGGAACCAATCACAGAGCAGGATTATTCAAAAATTGTCCAATCAGAGCAGGATTATTCAAAAATTGTCCAATCAGAGCAGGATTATTCAAAATTGTCCAATCAAAGCAGGATTATTCAAAAATTGTCCAATCAGAGCAGGATTATTAAAAAATTGTCCAATCAGAGCAGGATTATTCAAAATTGTCCAATCACAGAGCAGTATTATTTAAAAATTGTCCAATCACAAAGCAGGATTAGTCAAAATTATCCAATCAAAGAGCAGGATTCTTCAAAAATTGTCCAATCACAGATCAGAATTATTCAAAAATTATGCAATCACAGATCAGGATAATTTAAAAATCTTCCAATCACCATCAAATTAGGTGATAATATCCCTATCATATTGAAAGACAAGAAGTTTAGTGATCTGATCAACTGAAATTATCGATAATACCGTATCTTTTGGGTTATTACCTCTTATAACTGATTAACATAAGCAATTTTAAATTATTTTCAGCTGATTGTGATTTTGGATTACCACCAGTAACACTGCCCACATCTAGTAGAGGCACCAGTCTTCCGGGGAAAACATTTTCTCCGACAAGACGGGAGCATACAACGCGAAAGTCTATACATATCACTAAACCACCTACCCCACCCTGGGAAATAATTTCAGGTAAGTTTTTTAATTTTTACATAAAAATTATTATGAATTTTTAATTAATTAATTTGTTTATTTTTTTATCAGATACAAGACATCCAGTCAATTATGAATCAGGAGCTTCTCAACTAACATGGCAAATTTCTCTATTTTTTTGTTTACTGGCAATCTATTGTGTCTGAAGAACTATGGATGCATAGACTTCTAATTTAGTGATTCCACTATGTGGAATATGTGCAGTTAGACATGTGAAATGAACAAATGTTACTTTCTTGCAGCGTAAACCATACATTTTTTTTTATAGTTTTATATTTATTTTTTATGTGCAAGAAAGGAATGTAAGAAAATCTTGTTATACATTTAATTACTACTTTTTTTTTTCTTTTTAGAAATTATGACTTTTGTATGCTTTTGTGATATAAAATTTGAATTTATTTATAAGTATTTGGAGTGTAATTAGTTGTGTCATTGTGTGTCAAACCAATAGATGGCACAAGTGCAGCCAAATTTCTCACTCACTGATCAAGGTCAGCATTCATTACCACAAAATTGAGGTCATCGAGACTCTTTTGGGAAACAACTCCATTTTTTAGGTGCCCAACATGACAACATCAATTTTTAGGTGCACAACAACAATGCACAAATAAAAAAATTTGTAAATTTAAACCATTTCCAGGATAAATTTGCTTTTTTAAGAGGAAATCCACCATTGACCAATAGAAATGATTAAAGTTAATTTTCTTATTATTACTTATTGAAAGCACTCCATGGGAGTAATAAAGTACATTTTGTCTGTCCGCATAACTCGACAGTCCATACTCCATTCCAAACCAGGGTCACATGACCTCATCATCAAATGGCAAAACATGTATATGATGACAACAAAAAAATGGCGACAACAAAGGGATTGGTCACGAACTATTTCGCAAATTCGCTGCGGATGTAAAAAGGTCCCAGCCAATCCAATATGGACTATAGAGTTATGCGGGCACATTATAAATAAACAAAATTAAACAAAAACAAACAAGTGTATACAGTACATGATAAAAATTAATCTGGAGCTTGTTTGATGAGTATCAAAAACCCAAAAAACCTAATTTTTATTTTTATTTTTTGGTTTATAATCATGATAAGGGGCCCGTAAAAAACTTAACACGCCACTAGATTATAGATTCAATCTGTAACGTCGAGCTGAATAAAGCCGCCTTATCCTTTACAGGTAATCACAAAGGGAATGATAAACTCAAGATGAAAGGAAAAAAAGTGATCTAACCAAAGATCAAAACACTCGCCGCAAATTAACATCACTATATTTATAGGCCATCATTAAAAATGAGAGAAGGGTCTCCGCGAAAGAGCGAGAAAGAAAATAGTTTTACCGGCGCAAGCGGCAACTACGGTCTCCGCAAGATAAGATAAAAATAAATTCACTGAAAGTTGAATCAATTAATTTTAAAATTTAACATCACGAGATCCAATAATGATAATTTTTTGTAGCAGAACTACCGGTACATATTATTAAATCTTTATGACATCGGGTATTTTGAAATCGAGTTGTAATGTATGTACTTACGTAGGTACTTTTTGTTTGCGTCTATACATCATACCGGTACGTAGTTAAATTGGTGAGTGTTGTTATATGAATTGGTGAAATTTTATACAGCATTTGAATTAAACTAACTAAAATATAGTGATTAAAATCTCTCATGATTTCCCAATCATGTTGGTAGCCATTTTTATCCCACAATGCATTCCGCAAATTTCAACTTCCTGTTTTGAGCTCCGGTAAAAATGCAAAATTTTGTTTTTTATGCAGTGTTCTTAAAAATATGATATTTTCTCCGGTCATTAGACCTTATAAAAAGCATTTTACACACATTAAGTTTTTTGAAAAACTATAAATAGCCTCTAGTGCTATTGAAATTTACTGAAGACACAACTACGACTGTATATAAAACCCAGTTTTTGTCATGACAATACAGAGTTTGCGGCAAGTGCTTTTCCCTTATAATT
Source organism: Strigamia maritima (assembly GCA_000239455.1). NCBI lineage: Eukaryota > Metazoa > Arthropoda > Chilopoda > Geophilomorpha > Linotaeniidae > Strigamia > Strigamia maritima. The sequence continues at coordinate 198,189 of JH431978.1, read as the reverse complement.
ATAACTTCATTTTTGATTATAAATAGTGTTACACAAAAGAAAAAAAGTCCAGTTTTTAGTGCACAAAAACAGCCAACATTGAAAAGAAGCAAGCTCAAAAGAGAAAATTGAAGAAAGCAAAAGCAATGAATAACAAGATGCTAAAAATAGCCAGAGCCAGCACTATAAGACAAATCTACGACACAAATAAAACTAAAAACACAAACAGAGAGAAAAAAATGGTTATTTTATTTATATTTTATATTTAAATTTCTAAGACACTTACTCTTTTACTTTTAAAAAGAAAAATATATTTCAGTAACCATCAAACAACCAACTATGCTGGCCATATATAGATTTTATTGTGTTGTATCCATACAAAACACACAATGATATGTAAAAATAATTATTAAAATTAGTAAAAATACTTTTCTTTATTACCTGAAGTAAATAAATACCTACAATTATTAGACGGTTTGCGCTTTCACGAACGTAATTTTTTTAATTACGAATGTTAAATAAATACGAGATTTTAAAAATAAATCTCGTATTTAATTTAACATTCATATTACGAATATACGAGATTTATTTTTCAATTTGTTCGTATATTAGTTGATAATACGAATGCTCTGCACATGCGCAGTGTGCACAAAACTTCGCACATGCGCATTGTTCTACAATTTGAAGCCAGCGCGGCATCCATCTTGATTTTCATCGGCTCGTTGTATTTTCGGTAGTGTTTAGTCATCCAGGTTAGTAATTTGTTTGCAAATAACTATTTTTTGTACAAACGTGCCATTTAACACACATAATTTACACATTTTCAACTAGAATATTACAATTTTTGAGCAAGCCATGTTTCTTGTTCATTCGTTTATTTCGTTTCGTTCGTGTTTGATTGTTTGTGCAAGCGCAATCTGAAACAATTTTAATAATTACGAGACACGAGATAATTAATAAAAATGAATTTATTTTATATTTATTAATTATCTCGTGTCTCGTAATTAAATCTCGTTCGTGAAAGCGCAAACCGTCTATTATAATTATATTTAATAATTACCTGTAAGTATTTATTTACTCTCTAGTGTCACTCACTCAATTCATTTTCTTCAAATACCTAAAGCAAAAAATTAATAAAAAAAATTGTACTACCATAAATCAAAAAAATGTCTTAATTTTTTTTCTTACTTCACACATGCCTTCAACACAATACATCTTCACAACATCTGTGACATTTCCCATTTTGCATTGTGTGCCATCTGGGAATTTCCAATTTCTACTTATGGTTTCTCCAGTTTTGGTCAAGCACCACACTGAACATGCTTTATTGACTGCAAAGTTCAACATATCACTTATTAAAAAAAAATAAAAAATAAAAAATTCTTTACCATCTGGATGCTCTAGCTGTTCTCCACTTCCAGTGAGTTGCTCATTTGATGCAGCTGCAGCTGAACAAATGTGTGTAGCATAATCAGAAATTGACAGCTGATTTAACTTGGGACATAGATGAGATAAATGGCATAGTTTATATCTGTGATGTTTGCCTTTGCAAGGTTTTCCAGAATGTTCTGGACTGTGAAAAAAAAGGTTTGCAACTCAAAAAATAATTAGAAACCAGATGTAACAAAAATTGTTGTATATATTTTAATATTTATAAAATAATTTACAATTTTGACAAAAAAAAAAATTAATTACAAATTAATTAATTGCTATTAACTACGTATCGCAGTCAATTTGAAAGAGTAAATTTGTAGTTATTATTTTGATCAAAAATACAATTAAAATTATAACTACGTACTGGGGATTATCACAGCGACGAGTGGAAAGCATAATTCCCTCACTGCTTAATTGGCCGTCATTGCTCGATAAACAACTGGATGCACATGGTCCAAAAGGTGACCACTGACCCCAACCGCCATTAATCGGCCTCAGAGAAATCTCAAGTGGACGTAAAACGCAATTTCCACTGCGGCAATACTACACAAGAAAATATAATTTATAATTCAAAACTTCCCTGCCATGCTTCTCAGCAATGCTTCCCTGCACAGCGTACCTTGTTTTCGCCACAAAATGATCCTTCCAATGCCGGATGTGACGTCAGAGGATAATTATTTGTCAGGCATTGCAAATCTTGGCAGATTTTCTACGATAAAATCCAATTATAATAGAAAAATGATTTTATTTTCACGTTTTCTTACATCTAGTGGTTGTGTTGGGTCCTTCATGCTTGCCGATCCAAATTTCAATCGACATTGCTGATCCGGATGAAAACGTTGACCGGGTAGCAAAGTATTTCGTTGGTGGTTCAGATGCTGTGGCGAAAATCCTTGATCCCAGAGACATCTTGCTTGAGCAGATCGAAGAAATCGCAATAAATATTCTCGACTGCAAGCTGACCATGTGGTTTTCCCACTGCCTAATGTTGGAGACATAATGAACTTGTTTTTATCACATTTATTGCTGTTTTGTGGACCATCGTGCTGCATTCCCATGCTGTGGCCCAATTCGTGCGCGATGACATAAACGGCTTCGAAGTGACCGCCTTCATTCACACTGCAACTGTTGCCGAAAAGACACATCCCGGAGACCGGTGCTAATCCTGAAAACAAATAATATTTTTTTTTATTTATAAAATAAAAATATTTTTTTGCAATAATTGAATTAATAATTATTTTTCTTGTTTACCTACAACTTGGTTGTTTTGTTTTCCCTCTTTATCTTGTGAATATAAATTTGACCTAAATTTGTAATATTAATAAAAACAATTTTTTTTTTTATTTATTTCTGATTTGTTTAATACCCTGTCAGAAGTAGAGCATGATCCCAATGCAGTGGATCATCATCATTATTTGGATTTATCTTCTTCTGCCATGAGCAAAAGTTCTTCAAATATTCATCGATGTTTGCAGAGCGCTTTAATCCTTCGAATTCCGTTTTCTGTATTTCTAACTGAACTAGTGTCAGTTTTATGTTTGTTTCAAGAGATTCTGCTTGGAAGAGTAGTTCAGCCTTAAGCAAATATTATTAAATTCTATCTCAATGATTGACATTTTCAATAAAACAACACTTACAGCATTAATCATAGCTAAAACAACTTCCATTACTCCATGTTCAGGATCAGCAGGAAAACTTGTTTTCATTAAGTTATACATGTCTTTATCAACAAATACTGCAGTTTCAATTGACAGTTGATTTGAGGATGAATATGATGTATGAAAACTTCGTTTTTCACGTGTTAAATTACTGTACGTGTGACCACACTCACCTAATTCAATAAAAAGTTTAATTTTCTTAATAAATTCAATTATTAATTCAAACAATTCTTACTTATTTCACTATTTTCTTTTTTATAAATTATATGCGGCACTTTGGCATCAACTAAATGTCTGTTTCTTATTCTTCTAGGTGCAGGATGAACCAACCAATGTTCTCCTACTGTAGGCACAATGATTCCAGTCTAAAATAAATATTAATTAATTAATTGTAAACAGAGCAAACTCTAGTTGTTGTACTCACATATCCTCTATGCAAAGATAGAGCCACTTTTCCTCCAGGTAAAGTGATCACTTCACCATGGTAATGGCAACCATTTAATGAATCTGAGATAATATTTGACTTATTTAAAGTTTTCTCATTAGTGCGTGTGACTAGCAATAAGTTATCATTCGTGATGTGTTGATTTGGAGTCAGTTCTAGTTCTAATTCTTGACCAAATGCAGTAATGTTGAGATTAAAGGGTTGACAGTTAGTTTCTACTTGTCTTTTGAGTGTTTTTGACTGGCGGCCATCAAATACAGGAAGATAGACAAGTTGGTATTTTGGTACTGGAGAAAAAAATAAAAGTAATTTAATTTAATATTTAATTTACATTTGGATAATCCACAGATTCACAAATGAAATAATTTTTATGTGCATTTATTTTGCTGTGATGTGAATAGAGAGGCCAAGCTTTTGTTCTTTGCAATGGTCAAGGGCAAGCTACTATAATTAACTTATGTGAAAGGCATTGGATTAAAAAAAGCTCAAGGCCGCTGTTTAAAAGATTTCAGTTTACCTTTACGTCCAGATCCAAATAAAAAACTTCTTTCATGTCTTGAAAGTGTGATATATTCATTTATCTACATAATAATAGATAAATAAATCAATAAGTTTAATGAACCTGGAAAAGGGTAAGTGAAAACATAACAGGATTTCAAGTTCATTCATTTACAGTGATATAGGATATAATAATTATAATAAAAAAAATAAATAGAAAATAAAAATAAAAATAACAAAAATCATAAAATATTTGTCAATAATAATTATAATAATTTATAAAAATAAATAATTAATAAATAAAGAAATAATAAAATCTCAATTAATTAATTAATTAATTAATTGAGTTTTGATATTCAACATTTAATTTTATATAAAACTTAATTATGGTTTTATAAATCGTCTTCTTACCTTGGTTTTCCTACTTGCAACACTTGAATAATTAAAGAAGATACACACAAACATGGAGTAGATATAAATGAAATTCATTCTCTGCAGTAGGTATACATTTGTTTCACATTGCCACCTGAATTCTCACTTCATTTCCAGATGGGTTGGTTGCCCCACTGACTGTACTTCCCTTCAATGACATAGCGGACTTTCCACTTTACTATTATATATATATATTTTTTAAATCTCATTATTGAAATGCAGAGTGTAGTGCCCTCTCCTTCTATTGGCCACCTTGTTTGTGGTGGCACAGGAACTGTGGACCTTGAGTGCAGAAAATAAAAAAATAAAAAAACACCTCTGCGTCTATTGAGGAAATTTCACTTTCACTGTGAATCATTTAAAATGAAATACAAAAAAAATGTTATTAAACTTTAATTGATAGAATGTTTTTAGTTCCTTTTTCCTCTTTTCATACATAGAAATTATATACTGTATAATTAATTTGTATATAAAGATGTTGTTTCAGTGACATTTGTTTTAATTTATTTTGTCTTATTAAAGTTATTAAATTTTACATGTTGTAAAAGATTTAGTTGATTTAGTTCTGTATGTTGATATGCATGCAATGCAAACCAGCAATAGAGAATTCTTACAGTTTAAATCTCATTTGGTTTGCTGGCCTGCAGAATTTATAAAGAAGACTGGATTTCAGAGAATCGATTTTTTTTTTGTTTAAAATTTGTTGTTGTTTTTTTTTCTTTCAATCTCTTTTCTTAAACTAAAATAGTAAAATGAGAAGTAAAAAGTTGTAAACCAAAAAAAGCAATCAAAAGCTTAAATTTCAATTAAAATTAAAGTAAGTATTTTTTTATGTTTAAATCATCAAACTGCTAATTTTTTTTTTAAATTTTATTTTAGATGTACCGGTATAGGAAGAAATAAATGTCCATGTATCCTGGTGTCGCTATTTTTTAAAAGTGTGAACACCTATTGACGGAAATTTTTTTTAGAAATTGGGTTAAACTGAGGAAGTTATAAAATGTTGATTTGTTTAGTTTCATATGAGAGATTCTGTTGATGTTTTGACAAACATCCAAACAATTCACATCCAGCTCAAAAAACAAGAAAATAAAAATGAATTAAGATGAAAATAAGTCTTTATTAATTACTACTAGTACGACTATACTGAGTGCTCTGAAGTGTTATTGTAGACTGCACTTGTAGAGTAAAATGAAAAGTGGAGTCAAATTGGCCGCACTCTGAATAGCACGACTCAAATTAATCCGTTTAGCTTGTGGCGAAATCATACTCTTACAAGTTCTTCAGAAAAAAGGAGTTACTTAGTCTTGAGTCTCTGGACATTTTAACTTTTCTTCTATATGATGCCATGGAGTTCGTATTATTGCCACAACCGTTTCCCAGGAGTATACAATATATGTTGGCATAATGTTTTCAACCTTAATTATCTGTGCTTTTGTGAACAATATTTTTTTTTTTAAAAAAAAAAGGTTAAATCACTATATAGCAAACTCGTTAACGAGTTTATTTCTCCGGATTATTCTGTTGTATTTATTTTTAGTTTTACGTATTTTAATTACATTCTTTGTGCTCTTATTTTCCATTTTCCAGATTGACTAGCGTCATTCGCTTCATTTATGTTGTTTCCATGGCGATAAATGGAGAAAAAGCAATTCGATTGCATTTAAAAGTCACTGGAGTCCCGAGCAGCTTGATGGTTAATGCACCTGACCGAGGATCGAGGACTGAAGTTTCTCAAAGCCGTGTTTCTTAGTTTTCCTGTCGCAATCACAATTTGTATTCACTAAAATTACATTTTAATTTTTTTTTTTTAATTTTTAAGTATGTAGTCTAAAAATAAATGGAATTAATTAACTAGGTGTAAAATTGTGTAAAATCTTTTTAAATTGCCTGCTTAAAATGATTCACAAGATATGAATTTTTTACTATTGCGTGTTAAATTGATGAGTTAAAGCTGACGTCACTTAAAATTTTTTCATTTTTCAAGAAAAATTAAATAGGTAGGTATTTTTTGAAAAAAAAATTAAAAACTATTTGCTTACGACAACATAAAAATAATACAATCGCACATAATTTCTACGAGACTGCGACAAAGTTGACAAACCTTCCGAATCCACCATTGCCAAATTTAGTCACTTTACTAATAACAAAATCAATTTTCCAAAAATAAAAATTAAAAAAATTCAACAAAATCGATATTTTCCTTCAGTTTATAAACTTTCCTTGAAAGTAAGCCCTTAAAACCTAAAAAAAAAATACCATTCCTTCTCAATATATTCGCGTCACACAGTGACGTCACCACACAGCAGCCCTTTCCACTGCATGCAGTCATCCCCAACTTCACGGCAAAGCATGGTATTTCGCAATGAGCGATAACTCGAGCGAGCTGTGCTTGAATTACGAACCGCCTATAGAATTCACCGTGAGCACACTCATCGTTCAAGCTATACTATGCATTACTACCAACACGATCGTCCTATTCGCCCTCCGACACAACCGCATCGTCGTATTGTCAGGAATGGGTTACTTCAACCCCGACACCTGCAATGTAGACACAATGCTCAAAATCTTGGCCACCATCGGGATGCTGAATTGCTGCTCTCAAATTTCTTTCCAAGTTGTTTCATTTACCTACGGTGAGTGACCTCTAAATTTAATATTTTTTAATTTTTTTTTTTTTTTTTTTTTTTAAGTTTATAAAATCGCCCTTTGTCGTTACTTAATTGGAAATGGCATTTCAGTGGGATTTACATATGTCAGTTTAATTGTGCATCGCATGAATGGACTCGACCTAGTTTGTTTACACGGCTAATTTGTGAATTTACAATTTATTTAATCGCTTCATAGGTAAATGGGTATTCGGACATCATGTGTGCCAATTACAAGCTTCGATCACGAGACTCATGAATTTTTCAACTATTTGGTTTGTGGCTCTTTTGGGATTTGAAAGGTAGGACGCAATGTTGTATGTGAGCGAATAGATGAAGTTTTTCAATCAAAAAGCTTTAACCAATGATATGAATGATATCATTGGCTTTAACACAGCAAGATGAAATGTGATTGTAAACAACACGTGTGGAGGCATAAGTGAATTGGGATCAAGAACAAAAGCTGTGTATATTAATATTGGATCATCTTGCGGTGTTTTTAGGATGTTGTCGTCTATGTTTTAGTTGTCTTTTGTTTTTTTTAATGTTTTTTTAAGGTTGGAAAAGAGGAATGTTGTTTGTATATAGCTAGCTACGTTTAGAAAGTAAGGAAACGAGAATTTCTCATGCGAGAGTAACATTTTGTGTGCTGTTTCAATTTGGATTTGCTATTTGACTACGCGTATTGAATTTTAATGCAATGGTTGAGGAAATTGGAAAAAAAATTCTACAATGATAGATATTTTTTCCATAGTAATTTTTTGATTTTAAAGAATGAAATATGAGAATATTGGGGATTATATTATATAACAAATTGGATTTGAATGGATTTTTTTTGTGTTTTTTTTTTTTTGTCTTGAAGAAAATAAATGAAATTACATAGAAAAGATGTAAGTTATTCATTACTTAAACGGTAAATTAATGTTTTAAGTCAATTACACCACTTTAACTTTATTTTTTAAGTGTTAGGCAAAGAGTAAGCTTCACTATACACTAACTGAGACACGACGTAATTTTTCAATTACCATTTATAATTTTTTCAAAATTTATATCTTTTTAATTGATCAAAACACAATCTTTCTTTTTTCTAATTAAACTCCACCTTTCTTTATTTTGATTCTTTTTTCTAATTAAACTCCACCTTTTTTTATTTTGATGGGAATTATTGATTGGCTCACAATTGAATCGATTTTCTTATTTACAAATCCAACAAACGAGCTGTCAGTCATCTAAATTTGATGCAAATTAACTCATGTTTTGTCATTGATTTTTTTAGATACACTCATCACCTAAAACCCCAAGAATATCCACTAACACTATCGAATATAAATCTTAAAGTTATTCTCAACGGAATATTCTTTATCTTATTGATTGCTGTGTCTGGCCCATTATACGGCTGGGGAGAGTATTCGTTCATCAAACCATTGGGCATGTGTGGATTAAAGTTAAAATCCAAGAATATTGGCACTCAACTCTTATTTTCATTCACCGTTTACGTCTTCCTTCCATCTGTTGCTACATGTTCGTGGCTAGTGATGGTCATGGTCAAATCTGAGCCAGTAATTTCCCTCATCAAAACAGAAAAAAGTTTTACCAATAGGTAAATATTTTTTGAACAATTTTTCTGAATGCAACAAGATAATTAACACATGTTTTATATTTATACTTTTTAAGATTATGCAAATATAAAAAATACATGGCATTAATTAAAAAGTGTTTAGTGCTAAAGATTAATTTCAAAATTACTACTTAATTGGAATAATTTTAACACATCATGTTTATTGAAAATTCACACAAAAAAAAAATTCAAAAATTTTTGTTTTTCACATAAAACTTGTTATTCAAAAACAATTTTTTTTCTCATTTTTAGGTCCAGCATCAACACATTATCCTTAGGTTCATTCATCTTCCTGTTACTTGAAATTCCAGCATATATTGGCAACATAGTTCAATATTTTGAGATCAACCTAGACTCAAACATTGTTTTCTCCCTGTCTTGGTTACAGACATTTGGTTTCAACACCTCATTCACCTTATGCTGTTTACTTGGATGTGCCCACTTGAGATTCTTTTTAAGAAAAAAAATAATTTGCAGGATGAAAAACAGATGTGTGCATCTACATAACCCATCAGAGTTGCCTGCATAAAAAAAAAAAGCAATAATATCTAATTATTCTTTTTTAGCCAAATTGGAGATTAACCTTGAACAAGATATTGATTTGCAATTGCTTAGTTGCCATAGCAACTCAAGTGGTAAATTATTAAGTACTATGATATTAAGCTTAAATTTTCCAGCTTAATTTCAGCTGTATTTCTTTAAATAAAATGTAAACTAAATTTATAAAAAATAGATCATCATTTATTTAATTTCTAATTATATTTTAGAAGAGTGAATCTATCTTATGTTAGTAGGTACCATTTTTCGGTTTTGTAAAAAAATAAAAATAAAGTAAATTGTATTTTTTAACAGAATATTCATTTTTTTTTGTTGAAAATTTTGACTTGTAGTAGTAGGTAGAAAGTCATGGCAATGTTACAATGATGAAATGTTGAACCAAAAATCTCATGGGATAGTAAAAAGATTGGACAAGAAGATTTAAACAATGACAGTCTTGGCTATAAAGATTTAACGACTATGCTTATGGTAAAGTAGTTCATTATTTAGTGCATAAGTTTGGGTTTTACCTTTTGATCTCCTCCATTAGACTGTCAGGAAACGTATGATTATAAATGGCTAAATTCAGAACTTTAAATCAGAGGTTGGTTTTAGCTTATTTATAGTCTAAAGCCATACATCAAGAAACTGAAAATAAGACTTGCTAGGTTTTCCATACAGCAAGCAGTATATTAAATTAAATTCATGTTTATTATTACACTGATTAATCAATATGACCCAAAATGAATAAAAAAGATTTTCAATTAAAAAGAAACTGAAACTTGTCTTATTTACCAGCTAAAATATCTTTTCTTCTTATTTTGAAAGTCAAATGTATTATATGAGTCTTTAGTGGTGTTTTAAATTATATTTACTTACGAAATGATGTACACATCTTAGGTTAACTTGAATTTTAATTAAAAAGTTTACATCAAATGTATAATTACGTAGAGCCATATTTGCACTGCCATGTTTGATACTTTCCAATGAACTGTTTGGCTGATGGTCTTGTTTTCATTAAAGCTTTGTCTACATCTTCATTGATAATTGCTTCAAATTTTACTTTTCGCAAATCATTTTCACTAATTTTATCTAAACAGAAATATGAACTTTTTTTTAGTAGGTACTGTATATACTCATGTATTAGTCGAGGATTTTTGGACCAAATCTAGGCCTATTTTTCCAAATTCGACTTATACGCGGGTCAAAGAAACAAATATTTTTTTTTTAGAATTTTACAAATCACGTCGTTCAACATGCAGGCCACCTCATAGGCTACCTATAGGGTGCCTGAACGTTTAACGGACGTGATTTGTGAATACCGTATATGTTCACATATAAAGTCGAGGATTTTTGAACCAAATCCTGGTATTTTTCTTCCAATTTGACCTACACGCGGGTCAATGGTTTTTGACCCGTTTTAAGTCGGGGTCGACTTATACGCGAGTACATACGGTAATTAATTTGATTTAATAAAAAAAAATAGTTTTTGTAATATCTAATATACCTTGTTCCAAAACGTCAATTACTTTTCTTATTTTATTCATGGCAGCTTCTTTGCAGACTAAAATTATTTCTGCCCCTGAATAGCCATCACTACCCTAAAATAGTATAATGAAGAGACCATTAAAAAACTATACAATTTAATGTACAAACTATCACAATCTAAAGCAAAACTAATTAATTTTTTAGCTCAAATTGGTGCATCAATGGGATTAAAATGGTAATTTTAAACTGCTATTTCTTTTATTGCTGCGCAACACATTAAGCTTTGGGATATTGATCGACCAGAGACCAGAAACTGCATTTATAAAATTACATAAATTACACAGAATTTCTTAAGTTGCCTCTAGAGGTCACTTAAATGTTTCTATGTAGCTAAGTTTGTGAATAAAGATTTTTCTATGTATAATTCAAGTACATAAATGCACCCCAGCTGCAATGAACTTTAAAACAAAAATAAACAAATAAGAAAATAAGAATAACTAGACAGCAAAGTCATTAACTCAGAAAAATATCAATTATTACATTACAGATTACACCCACTTACTTCAGATAATAGATTGTATTCCAGTTTACAATTTAAATCTGTTCCATTGCCTAATCCAATGGATGATGGCAAGAATTTTTGAAACATTGCCATTCTTGCTAGTTTATCAGGCAAGTCCACAAGAATTCTTTTCTCCAAACGACGTAATATAGCATGATCCAAATCCCTAGTATTAAATAAAAACAATTGCCTCAAGCAAAGTCTTTTAGAGGAGTTAACTAGTAATAAAAAATCTATTTCTTACCATGGCAAATTGGAAGCTGCAAGCAGAAATACCAAATCATCTGATTTATTGAGGCCATCCATTTGAACCATTAGTTCTGTTTTCATTCTTCTGCTAGCTTCATGTTCCACCATAGTACCAGAATCGCGTTGACTCATTACTGAGTCCAATTCATCAATAAAAATTGTTGATGGAGCATGAAATCTTGCTAGTTCAAACAATATCTAAAAGTAGATCAAATAAGTGCAGTTTATGTGTGTGCTTTTGTTAGCTCAACTTCTAAAAAATAAAATTAAATTACTTTAATATAATCACTTATTTATACAGACACGTCGTTTTTTTCACAATTTATTCACTGTGCTTTCGACCATCGAAGATCTCATCAGCAGACCCATCTGTCTGGAGCACTGTGAACAGTCAAATAGACTGCTGACTGAAACCAAACACTGAACTAAATATACTGTAAAAAAGAGAAACGTCCATAGTACACAATTAATGTTAGGGTACATGGTTAATTGGACACAGTAATGTTGTGTTTACAACATGTGATTATAATTGAAGTAATTTTATTTTATTTTTTAGATTCAAAGTAATGGCGCGTATTAAATAGATGTTTTTTTTTTAATTTTTAGCTCAACTTACTTTTACTAACTTCTCAGAGTCACCTCTCCATTTACTGACTATACTGGAAGCTGATATGTTGAAAAATGTTGTTTTACATTCAGTGGCTAATGCTTTAGCTAAAAGGGTTTTACCAGTTCCTAGAATTTTTTACATCAAAATTTGTAATTAAAAAAAAAAAAAAAAAAAAAATATACAAATTTGAATGTATAAGTTTATTCACCTGGAGGACCATATATTAATATGCCTTTCCAAGGTGATAAAATTCCTTTAAATATATCTGGATACTGAAAATGCAATTAATAAATTTATGGCTTTTAATTGGGTTTATAAAATTACTTTAATTGGATACACTACTGCTTCCTTGATCAGATGCTTTGCTTCATCTAGACCAACTATGTCACTCCATTTAACATTGGGATTACGTTGATAAATATCCTAAAAGAAATATTTTTAAGTGAATTTTTTATTATAATGAATAATTGTTTTTTTTTTTTACTTTGCTAATGGCTGAAGCAAGTTCCTTCCACTCATCATCATACTTCGTGTACAATCCCAGTGGTTTAAGTAAGCGCAAAGAATCAGTATTTTCCATGTCCATGACATCATCAAAAGGTTTAATTTTCTTCAATTTAAATATAATAAAAAAATATTAATGTATTGAAATATAATATATTGAAACAATGCATGGACAAAAATAGACTAAATTTGTGCAATTCTACTTGGTTTGGTTAGCTCAAATAGACTTAGTCAACCTTATACTTTTTATGTACCGTCCTATCTTTATCATTATTGTTTCTAACAGTTGGTAGACGTTGGCCGTCAAGACAAAGAGTTTGTTTTGCTGGAATTTCCTCTTTCTCCTTCAAAAACAAAAAAAAAAAAAAAAAAATTAAAATTAGTTTTTAGTAAAATAAGAAAAGGTATTTTGTAATTACATTTTTGGTTTCAGATTTCGAAGAGAATGCTGGCAAGCAGCTGTTAATTCGTCTTTGTCGTAATTTCATATCATAATTTGTTATTTTATTTGCAGATCTTTAAAATCATCTCCATATAAAATTATATTTGCATGAAATTAAAATTTTATACCTAGATTTAAGTGATTTTCCATCTGAATTTACAATTTTTCCATCTAGCAAAAAAAAATTTTTAGAAAAAATTATTTTCTGTATAAAAAAAAAAAAACCCGATATAAAAAGAAATTATACCAGTGCTGTCACTAGAAATTTTGACTACACGAGGATATTTTTGAAAACGTACAAAATAATAACTCTCAAAGTCTCTTAAAATTGTGTCCAAATCGATGTTGTCACAAACTGCAAATCGATTGAGATCCACATTTACCTCTGATTGCAATGCCTCTGCAGACTCTAAATAACTTGTAAAAATAAAATAAAATTTACATAAATTAATTTATTTAAAAAAAAATTATTATTTACCCTGTCTCTTTAAGATATTCCCAAATAAGAACCAGCAAATTGCGTTTTCTCGTCATGCATTTTTGATCTTCCTAAATGACAGTTTAAGACTTGAATTACAATTTTAACAATAATAACTAACAACTTACATAATCTTTAGTTTGATGGTTAATTTTCATAGAATTATAGTCAATCATTTCTGCCATGAGTCCAGTCGCCCTGAAGTGAACGACCTACACCTAAGGATTACTTGCTACAACTATTAAATTTAAAATCAATGAACAGATGTGAATCACCCCATTGACTCAGTGCCATGGCGACCACCAATGACAAACAACTGCAATGACAGTGATAAAATACACACGTCAACAATCCATCAATAACACAAGCTGAGTCTTTGTTGCTTGGAATTATTTTTTTCACATTTCATTATTTGTATTTTTACTAAATACCAACAAGAAGCAGACAGACATTGATTTAAATGAAACTGTAAATATTGACTAAACAACGAAAAACAAACATGGCATAATTGCTCAAAGAATATCATCAAAAAGTTCAACCGAGCTGAAACGATGCCAGTTCGTTTCGTCGACGCCGTTTCGTCGACACTTTTTCGTCGACGAAACGGCGTCGACGAAGTGACCCGTCGATGAGGTGGGATCGCTGAAATGATA